>CAUYRH010114481.1:0-21017 GCA_963574655.1 Perodicticus potto | reverse complement strand
GTGAAATAATACCACATTTTTCCATTTGAATGTGAGAATAACAATTAGATGCATAACACAGACAGGGGACATATCCCATGTGGATGATGTGGTGATTTGATGTTACTTTCTTGGGGACACATCTTAGAATGGATTCATTATGCACAGATCCAGTAATAACCACTGTTAGCATTCCCTTAGCACAGCACTAGGTCTAAGAAAAGAAGAGATTCTAACCCCCTTTGCTCCAGAGGAATATAGGCAATACAAAAACAGAGGGAGCACCTAGTATTATTAACGAGATCTTTTTACCATTAGGAAAGAAGAATAATGTGAGAAAATACAAGCAGATAATTTCATAATGAAATCTCTAGCTCTTGATAAAGGGTTTTTGTTTTGTTTGAAGCAGAGGTCTATTACTAGAATTTAACAAATTTTACTTGCAATCCCATGTTAATATATTTGTTTAAAGCACACAACAGTCCAAGTAAATGGCAGGACTTTGAGATTTTTTTGGAAGTACCAAAATACTCAGAAAGTTATACCCATGAAAATCTGAAGCCAGTTAGAAAATGTTCCGTAGGTAGAACATTTTCAGAACATCAGACTTGTCATCTTAGGAAGTAAGGCATGTTAGGGAAAAATGTGGACAAACCAGACACAGAGCAAAAGACTAAACAACCGGGAAGATCTGTACTAAACTCAGCAACCTAGATACCAACAATCCAATGTAGTTTTTGTACTTTTGGAAAACAAGGCAAAGTGAAGGAAGGTGTGGATAACCCTTCCTCAAAAGAAAGAGAAAAAGGCTTACAGGTAAAAGACTTACCTATCACTGAGATCTGCAGTAACTCAGTGGCAGCATGGATTTTTTTTTTTTTTTGAGACAGAGTCTCAAGCTGTCACTTGGGGTAGAGTGCTGTGGCATCATAGCTCACAGCAACCTCCAAACTTTAGGCTCAAGTGATCCTCTTGCCTCAGTTTTACTATTTTTTGGTAGTAGAAATGGGGTTCTTGCTTTTTGCCCAGGCTGGCCTCCAACTCGTGAGCTCAAGCAATCCACCTCCCTTGGCCTCCCAGAGTGCTGGGATTACAGGCATGAGCTACTGCACCTGCCCTTGCAGCATAGATATTAACGACCCAACTCAAGCAAACACTGTACAGCAGGGGTCCTCAAACTACGGCCCGCGGACCACATGCATTGGTGTGAATTGTATTTGTTCCCGTTTTGTTTTTTATTCCAAAATAAAATATGTGCAGTGTGCACAGGAATTTGTTCATAGTTTTGTGTTTTTTTTTTAACTATAGTCTGGCCCACCAACAGTCTAAGGGAGAATGAATTGACCCCTTGTTTAAAAAGTTTGAGGACACCTGCTGTAGAGAGTAAACCAACAGAAACTGTTCAAGAAACAGGAATCAAATGTATACCAAGTACCAAGTATTACTTGACTTTCCAGCTACATTCCTAGATCTATCACTGGGAGAAAGGATGTCATCATGATCATGATATGATGATAGAGTGAATACCTAGTTGAACTTACAACAGGTTGATAAGTAAAAATATAATGATACAAATACCTCAGACAATATCATGAGTAAACAATTTCAATTGAAATCTTGTCTGTAGTGGGTCCCCATCAATATGATACTGACCCTATCTAGGACTGGCTACCTAATTTGTGAAGCCTAGTGCAAAATGAAAAGTAGGGCTTCCACATTTAGTAAAAATTTCAAGATGGCAACAGCAGAGCACTAGACTAAGCACAGGGTCCTTCTAAGCATAGGGTCTTACACTATTGCATAGGTACACTCATTAACTTGGCTCTGCCCCTATTAAAGAGAATGGATGTCAGAAGTTTCAACTTTACTTTTACATAATGAAGAACTGCTTAAAAATGTCGAGATATATTTTTAATGAAATAATGTTTTTACCAGAGACTATAAAGCAGTCACTGGTTTAATCATATTCAAAATGACTTAAAACTGAGGATTAGAATCACTTGAACCTGAACAACTGCTTGTCAGATAAATGACAGAATAGTTTTTAAAACCATTTTTTAAAAGTTTCTGAAAACCTACTGGCAACAATTGAAGGGACTCAGAGGAGGTCTTGAATATTAGTATGACAATTTGACCTAGATTCATGCCTGTTATTCTTTTTGATAGAGGGCGTCTAAAGCCTGATTCTATGTTGAAAGAAATTTTCACCAATGGAGGATTCAACATCACACAGGGATTCTGAGCTTAGAAATGGGTGCAGTAAGATGCAGCTTTGTATTATCTCCTTTTTTGGGAAAAGACTGAACATGATTTTGGTTGTAAATGAGATAGCTGTAATATATTTTGCGTTTTTCTTTCCAATAATTTTAAAACTATGAAGCATTTTAGATACCAAGGTGTAGATTGTATAAAGAACACTTGACACCTGTGTAGCTACCTCTTGGCTCTTAAATAAAATAATAAAAATTTAATTGAAACTATTTCTTCCCCTTCTCCAAATGTAACTGCCATTCCTATTTTTCTATATATTATTCCCCTGCACCTTTTTTTTTTTTTCCTGAGAGTCTTGCACCGTCACCAGAGTAGAGTGCAGTATTATCATCATAGTTAACTGCAACCTCAAATTTCTGGACTCAAACAATTCTCCCTCAGCCACCAGTAGTTGGGACTACAGGTACACAACCAAGGTTGTCTAATTTTTCTGTTTTTAGTAGTAGATATCGGGTCTCTTCCTCAGGCTGGTGTAGAACAGTTCTGAACTCAGCAATCCTCCTGCCTCAGCCACCCAGAGTGCTAAGACTACAGACTTGAGCCACCACGCCTTGTCCTCCCCTGCATTTTTTAGCACACAGGCATCTTTTCTTAATATATTAATACTTTCTTTTTTAACACGAAATATAAATGACACTGTACTCTACCAATCCGTTTGCAATCTGTTTTGCTCACTCAACATCATTTTTCAGATTTATCCATACTGTTACAGGTGGTTTTACTTCATCACAGTTGTTTTCAAGGCTTGCAAAAGCTTTTCCTTAGATACATCCTCCCGAGCATGTGCCTGCACTCAAGGCCCTGGGAATGGTCAACAGCAGGCAATGGGCTAGCTGTTTTGGTGGTGTGGACAAGTTTGCACGTGGAGGTCAAGGCGTCCATTCGTGTGGAGTGAAGGGGAAGCAGAGTGAGAGAAGGATCTTGGCAGCTCTCCCTGTTCAAGTTCCCTTTCTAGAATTCTAAATTTGGGCTTTCATACTGTTTAGAAGATGTATTTAAAGTAGGAGCTGGAACATATTTCCTTTACTTTTTACTTTGACTTACAACTTTTAAATGTTCAGATATTAATTATGTGGACCTTCATTTGCACTTTTGAGCGGCCCCCAAAGAGATGGTCCGTCTTACGTCCCACTTTCTTCAAATCGTATTGTTTATAGTAGGAAATTACCGAAATGTGGCTCTCCTACTCTTATTTGTGTTGATTCCCACTCCCATCCCCTTTCGCCAGCTAGGACACTCAATTCTACCCTTGCTAAATTTGACGCCAAATTGGAAAGAAGACGACGACTAGACGCCAGGAAGTGACGCTAGAGACACACTTCCACAGGCTCCGCCCACCCCGCCCGACCCGGGGCCCCGCGGCATCCTGGGACATGTAGTCTTTAAGGGCGCAGCTGCTCTACCGAGTCTCCTCCCCTAAGAGCCCCACGCTGCCTTTCGCCCTCGGGACGTCGTGACGTTGCCTCCTCCGGTCCCTTGCCACTTCCCTTTTTCTTTCCCTTTGGAGAAGCTCAGTCCCGGACTTCGAAGACTTTTTACGACATTGGGTCTCAGAGTCGGTCTTAGCGCCGGGTCCACTTTTCGGCAAAGTGACGTGGACGTCAACAGCAATGGCGGAAGGAGAAGAGGTTCTGCTACCCCCAACGTCGAGCGGCGACGGCTGGTGAGTGAAAGCTGGGGCTAATTCTCACTGGTCCTTCGTTCTTCCTTCTCACCATTCTGCGGGTCTCTGAGGCACCGTCCGGCGCCGGTATGGAACGGGAAGACCCGTTCTCGGCGAAGTCCGGCGCCCTGCCCCGCCCCTTCTGCGTGCCGGGTCCCCTCTGCCTGCCCGGTCCTGCCCAAGTGGCTGAGGCGGTACTCCAAGGAAGTGGGGTGTCGTCCAGGTGCTGGGCCGCAGTCCGGGCCTCTCGCTTCGTCCACTACTCTCCAAAATGTGCTGGAGAGGGTGGCTTCGGCGCTGAGTTTGGCCGAAGTTCCGAAGTAGGCAGGTTCAGACGAAGTTTCGTGCATGCAGTTCTGGAGTAATAAAATATGGTTTGAAGAAAAGTCCTTTTGAAATTACCACTGAGACCTTTGCCTGAGGGTTCAGAGGTTGAGAGATAGGTCCAGGGAGGATCTCTTCCGCATAGCTGAGAAATTTTATGTACTAGCTTTTCATCTGGTTTCGCGTTCCAACAGTTTGCACCACTTGTCTGTTTCACACAGTCTTTTTTCCTAATCACTTTTCTCACAGCTTCGGATGCAGTGTGGGACTTTGATGTTGCTGTTCTCAAGCCTTTGCATGCTTATCTGATTTGTACTCCGGGTTGTGGGGAGGAACTTCAACAATTTTTTTGGAAACTACTCGGTTTAAATCTTTGGGAAAAGCTCCTGCTTTTGAAATAGTTGATCTTCACAATACACTGTTAGGGAAAAATATTAAGAAAAAATGATTTTACAATGATTTTCACAATCGATTTAATGTATTGACTACACGTATTAGTTTTGGATTTGCTCGTTCTTCGTATATGTACAGCTCACTGCCGCTTTGTTTACCTGAAAATAAAACAGGATATTCGTAGATACCAGCTTTAGTCCCTGAGGTGAAAATGGAAATCGTTGAAAGAGATAGATAGTACAGTAATTGAGAAATTCGACTCTTCATTTGGCAGCTATTTGGAGTGCATGTACTCTCTAAGGTGTAGGAGGACTGCGGTGACTTCGGTGTAGTTTCTTTCCTCAGTTTTCTCGTTTTGGAGTTGGCTGTGACAGGTAAAAGTAATCTTATACATTTCGAGTGTGATTAAAAGTGTTAGGGGAGTTAGGGAGAAAGGGGGACAGAAGCCACTTCACTTGGAGTCTTTTGGGGAAAGCTTCATGGAAGCAGTGGTGTTTGAATTATGCCTTGAAGAATGAGTAGTATTAAGACTAGCACTGTCCAATAGAAGTATAACATTTAAATTTAAAATTTTCTAGTAGCCACATTAAAGACTAAAAAGAAACTGAAAATTGGTTTTAATAATCTACTTTAGTTAATCCATATATCCAACATATTTCAACAAGTAATCATTATTAAAAAAATAGATTATTTTATGTTTTTTCGGTACCAAGTCTTATCCAGTGTGCATTTTACACATGCCATACGTCTCAATTTGGCCTAGCCAAAATCTTAAATATCAACACTTGGCTTGTGGGTAACATATTAGATAGTGCAGAGTCAGATTAAGAGTTGGGAAAGGCCTCTGATTGCAATAAGAGCATAAGTAAGGACATAGGCAGGAAAAGTAATTATTGGGCGGCACCTGTGGCTCAAGGATTGGGGTACCAGCCCCATATATCGAGGGTGGTGGGTTCAAGCCTGGCCCTGACCAAAAAAAAAGTAATTATTTGTTTGGGAAGCAATAACTAGAACTGCTGAAAAAAAGTTGTAGAAAAATAGGCATGGAAAACATTAAAAAAGGTTTTAACCAGCTAAAAGGGCATTTTAAAGTTATTGACATAGACATTGCAACATTTTTCAGAAAGTGACTTTTAACTAGTTATAACTATCCAGACAGATGTCTGGAACTCCTGACCTCAAGTGATTTTCCCTTCTTGGCCTGCCAGAGTGATGAAATTACAGGTGTGAGCCACTGTTCTGGCCAGTTTGGTATAGACTCAAGTTTGCTGTTTTGAAAGGGTGGGTGGTTATATCCTAAATGGGACATAATCAGCTGATTGAGGGAATGTTTCTAGAGCTAGTGTCTTTGGGAGTTCTTAAATTAGGAGGATTGTGAGCATGTGTCTGGTTCACAGGCAAGGGATGTGGAGTAAATGGTTGCTAGAGAGATAGCATTGGTTCTCTTGTAAGGTTGCTATGTCTTCCCATTTTTGCTTGTTTTATTTTAATGAATGGAGGAAATAATGCTGAGGTTTCTGTGATTTCTATTCTTTCTCTATCCTCTCCTAATCTTTCTGCCTTTTCTTTCCTTACTCTCCTCACCAGTTCCCCAGAATTGAGTTTGAATAGAGTCAGGAAAGACCTTGGGATTGGGAACCATAGGTTCTGCTCTTAGATTGCTTGGTGCATGGGATTTTACAGAACAGGGATACTTTTTTTCTTTTTTAAAGTAATGTCTTAACTGTCATGTTTTTATTTTAACTTTGTCATATACAAATTTTTATAAAATATATCATGTATGTGTATCTTATTGCTTAAACCAGACTCATCTTAATGACTTGGGGTCTTAGGGTTTACAGATGTAATTGTATAAGATTGGGCGGAATGTAAGGGTATTTGGCACACCTCCTTGGTGTGGAAGTCTACCTAACAATGCAAACATTGTAAACTAATGTTTATACCCTCATAAATTGATCTAAAATTAAAAAAAAAAAACAGGTCCTTGTCCTCAAGGAATTTATGGTCTAGTAACAGGAATTGTGTTTAAGAACATCAACTACTTTTGTGCTACTGTAATTTGGTGAGACCTTTAGAAACTCAAGGTAGATAGTGTAGATTGTTGCTGTTTTAAATGGCTCCACACAGCCATCTCTTTTTGAGACTGTTTTCTTTGTCATTAGTGGTATCTCTCAATTTGTTTGAAACTAAGTAATTGAACTTGTTAAAATTGTGTATACATTCTTAAAAGGCTCAGGAAGGAGTTTTAAGATCTTATAAGTACATGGGCTGATACTGTTTTTACTTTCTAGTTTTCAGTTATGGTCTAGATGAGTGGTTCTCAAAATTTAAATGTGCATTGGAATTATCTGGGGAGCTTGTTTAAATGCAGATTCTGACTCGGTAGATTTTGATTGGGATTTGAGATTCTATATTGCCGACTAGCTCCTAAGGTAATGCCAATTTTGCCAGTTCACGGACCACACTTTAGTTTGCAAGGTACTGGATGATTTATATGTCTCAGAATGAGTAGGTCAGAGTAATTTATCTCTTTATATTATGTGTTACATTGTGTAACCTTATAGGTTATGTTATAAGTTATCTAATTACATGCTAACTTATCATTGGTCTTTATATAGTGAGCATTTTTTTTTTTTTTTGAGACAGTTTAACTCGCCCTGGATAGAGTGCTGTGGTTTCATCATAGCTCACAGTGACCTCAGTTTCCTGGCTCAAGGGATCCTCTTGCCTCATTCTCCAGAGT
The DNA here is from genome assembly GCA_963574655.1 of Perodicticus potto. Lineage (NCBI taxonomy): Eukaryota > Metazoa > Chordata > Mammalia > Primates > Lorisidae > Perodicticus > Perodicticus potto. Next base: position 13,644 of record CAUYRH010114481.1, on the reverse strand, counting down.
AGCCGGGACTATAGGCACCCACCATGATGCCTGGCTAATTTTTTAATTTTTTCTATTTTTAGTAGAGATGAGGTCTCACACTAGTGAACTCAAGCAATCCACCTGCCTTGGCCTCCCAGAGTGCTAAGATTATAGGTGTGAGCCACCACACCCAGCCTTATGTAGTGAACTATTCTACAGCAGTGGCACATAGCAGATGGCTCAATGAATGTATATGCATGAATGAATACAGACTTTTGTATAATTGTATGCAGTTCCTGACTCCACTGTTTTTGTGAGCTGTGTAACTGTCTGCTGGTATAGTGCTCATTCTTCATGGAAAGCCAGGTTGATCAGAAACTGCTTCATTTCTCAAGCTTTCTGGGACTTCAGCCATGTAAGCTCAGAGGGTGTGGTAAAATTCTTATGAAAATACTTATAGTTAATTTGAATTGATTTAAATTGAATTTAAAAAATTAATATAAGTTATGAGAATCTGGATTTGTAAAACCAGTGTTGAATTGTTACAATTTAAAGATTGGTAGTTATTCTTCTTGGTGTTGAAGAAACCAGCGCTGGATTTGAACAGATGTTCTTTTTTTCTGAGGCTTTCTTCCTGACATAATTTCTAGAGATCTAAATTCATAATTAAAAGTTTTTTTGATGTGGATGTTAATTATACAACTATTGATATTCAGAACTTGTTTAATTTAAAAATTTTACTCAGAATTCTTACTTTTAATTTGTGGTTCTAATTTATTGCTAAGCTCTTAATTTATTGTTAAAATTTTCTCAAAATTTTAAAAGTTTCAGTTATATAAAGACACTTCTGTTATTGATTTGAGGTGCAAATAGGAATTGTTTTGATTATAATGAGTTATTTATATAAGTTATGTGCACTCTGTAAATAGTGCTGTTAGGGCTTTTCACTCATAAGCATTAAAATAAGAGGAAAGAGTTAAAGTGTCACTTAAGTACTGTGTGAATACAATTTCAGGTATGATACAGTCAGTAAAGAATATGTTAAATATGAAAGAGAAAAGAACTCTTTGATTAAGAAGAACACTCATTGTCAGAATGGGAAGGCTAGATAGTAGAAATGAAGAGAAAATGAACTTTATTTCTTTAGCTAGGGGTTATTAAGTGGCAGCTGTTTAATTTTGTAAATATAATTAGATAGCAGGCAAAGATGAGAAATAAAGATGACCTATTTCATTTATTTACATTACAGTCTGTTTTAATTCAGATTTTTCAGGTTTTAGAAGCAATTTCTGAGTAGTAATTCACATCTAGGAATTTGTTTCTAGTAGATGTTTTAATATCCACATATTAGAGTGAGTAATTGGTTTTACATGCTAAAGAAATGATATTTCAGTTCATTCATTTTATCTGTATGCAGTCACTGTAGAGAGGGGACAAGTGCATTCCTTGTATTAGTGAGGCAATTCAGGTAATTCTGGAGCACCCAATTAGATGTACGGAAATATACAGCCGATTTATGAGTAGGAGTCTTTCGAGCAGAATTGATAAAATATGCTTGACAAGCCTTTCTGCTGCATGATGCTGAAATGTGGATTCTGTTTGGAATAAACTAAAACAATGCCCTCCTTTTTGTATCAAAAAGCAAAATAGAGTTAAGCAAAGCATTCATAGGTCTGTAGATAGTTAGTGAATACTGCTTATATTCAAACTGCTATGAAAAGTTTTAGAAAACATTTTTAAAACTAGAAATGTTCATTATGGTTCCTTGTTTGGGCATGTTAATTTTTTCATTATTTTATCTCTAGGAATAACATGTAAAGATACCTTTTGAAGATGTCTAAATGCTAGTGTTCGGGGAAATTATGTGCTCTAGCAGAGTAGGATTACACACTTTGAAGAGGGCAGTGCCTGCAGTGACTTATTCAGATGCTGAGAATTATAGTTGGAAAGCAAATAAGTCCCTATGTTAAGCTCATAAGATCAGACTGTTTCTTGTGCAAATAAATGATCAGTTAAGTTAGGAGCTACTTTAAAAAAAGCCTATTTTTCGGCTCGGCGCCTGTGGCTCAGCAGGCTAAGGCACCAGCCACGTACACCTGAGCTGGCAGGTTCGAATCCAGCCCGGGCCCACCAAGCAATGATGGCTGCAACCAAAAAATGGCCGGGCGTTGTGGTGGGCGCCTGTGGTCCCAGCTACTTGGGAGGCAGAGGCAGGAGACTCACTCGAGCCCAGGAATTGGAGGTTGCTGTGGGCTGTGATGCCACAGCACTCTGTCCAAGGTGACAGCTTGAGGCTCTGTCTCAAAAAAAAAAAAAAAAGCCTATTTTTTGAAATTTATTACATATTTACTTTTAAAAGCCTGCCTAATCGTTTAACCTGAGCTGAGAAAATGATGACTAATTAAATCATTTGTTTAAAATCTTCATGTTTTTCTTATTCTTTAGCTGACATAGTATTTTGTAGTTGGGGGGAATATACTGTGTGCTTCTTTATAAATTTGAAAGTAGTTGTTATATAAAATTAGTCATTATGAAAGAAACCAAAAAATTAGTTGTTATGGTGGTATTTAATTTTAATAATGAGATACAGGTTGAGAATCCATTATCCTAAATGCTTGGGGCCAGAAGTGGTTTAGATTTTGGATTTCGGGGGAGGAGAGGGATATTGCCTTATAGTTAACTGGTTGAGTATCCTAAATCCAAAAATCCAAAATACAAAATGCTCAAATGACCATGTCCTTTGAATGTCATGTTGATGCTCAAAAAGTTTGAGATTTTGGAGCATTTCAGATTTTGGATTTTGGGATTTGGGATACTAAACCTGTCTAAGAAAATACTATACATTTGCATAGATCTTTATCCTTTCTTATATAATGCTTATATATGCTATCTAATTTGGATCTTAAAACAGCTCTGTGAGAGAGGGAAGTTAAGAGTTATTATTTGATAGAGGTGAGCAGACCCGCTTAGAGTGGTCATGTAACAAACGCAGTTAGCAGATCTTGGACTTAAATTTGTGTTTCCTTATTCTAAGCCCTGTGCTTTTTCTGAAGTTGATAGATTGTGTATACATTATGTATTTCACATATATAGTACTGCCTGTGTAAATTGACCACCCAAGCGACTGTAATTGTTCAACATATGGAGGTGATCAACATAAGGAACTAGGCCTTCTGTACTGATGTGTACATATTGTGTGTGTACGCATTATGAAAATTAGTTCAACTTAAGAAGGTGGTCAGTGTAGGGAAGTGGTCAACTGTGGAGGTTCTGCTGTGCTTTAATGGACACTTAGAGCCCATGGAAAAATATGCTAATCATATAAAAATATGTTAATCACATACTTACTGTTGTGCTTTAAAAGATAGAATATTCAAAGACGTGCATTGTTGAGCATATGTGTGTATTGGGTATTTGTGGCATCTGTAAGGCTGTAAGGATATGTATAAGCTGTATACCGCACTGTTTTGTATACACAAGAAGGGGCAATTGATGATTGATATGGTGGAAAATGATAAAGATAGCAGTATGATATACTATAGCTTTATACCCCTTTTGTTTTCATAATACATTCTTATTCCTTGCCAGAAAATCACGTAAATAGATTAGTTTTTTAACCTTGAGAAGTATGGTTATAATAACATCTAAAAATATATTTAACATATATATTTAATAGATGTAGTTCTACAATACATTATATAAATATATTTTCATATATAACTAGCAGTATAATTGTATTGCACAATATATGTCAGATATTAAAATAAGATTATTTTGATTTGCAGTAATATTTAGAACATATAAGCAATTATATACCATTTTAATGACTTTGTCAGCTCAGTATTTTTTCTATTGGTTTTATTCAGTGATGTTGGAAAACTAAGAACTTATTTTAAAACCATTTCCATGTTATTTTGTTCTTGAAAGAGTTTCTGGCCTTTTTTTTTAAATGTAAAAGTGATTCATAGAGCCGGACATCGTGGCGGGCACCTGTGGTCCCAGCTACTTGGGAGGCTGAGGCAAAGCGAATCGCCTAAGCCCAGGAGTGGGAGGTTGCTGTGAGCTGTGTGACGCCACAGTACTCTACCCAGGGCGATAAAGTGAGACTCTGTCTTAAAAAAAAAAAAAGTGATTCATAGGAAGATGTATCCATCTTATGTACATGTTATTGAATACCAGAAATTCTTGAAGTTTAATTTGTAAATTGCATTTAGATTAATCCCCAACATGAAAGTCCAAAAGATCTTCATTTTCAAAAATGATAGTTTCAAGGAAAGGAATATTGGTGATATCTCTTTTATCATTACACTTTGAATAACGTGGACATTTGTAATAGACATAGGTAGTGTCTGTAACTTCTGCTGTTTTCTTACAATTCTTTGTCTTAGTCAAAGAATACATTCTGTTTTTAGTTTTGAAATGAACTGCTCTAATGGAAAGAAAGAAACAAACAGAAAACAATATATTTCTTTGTGCCTTAAAAGTGCTAGAAAGTCACTTCATAAGTATAGAAAGGAAGAATATTGAGAACTTTTATTTTGGGAAAGTGTGGAAGAGGAAAAGATTTAGAGTACTCTTTAACTGCTCATTAGTAGAGAAATTATTCAGTTTTATAGGCAAACTCTTACAGCAAATGCATTGTAATAGTACATACTTAGTTATGAGAAACTTTTGTTTTTGCTTGTTTTGTTTTATTTTTTTAGTCAGCCACTCCTGAGTTTTTTCTTAGCAGAGGAAGGAGTGCCATTGGTAGATACTTCTGGTGCAATTTGATCTACATGGATTATGCATCAAAAATAAATCTATGAAAAAGATAAAGCATCTGTTCCATTTGTAGTTAATTTTAGTAGTTTATGGAACAACAATTTCTGTGGTCGCTTATCTCTTCTGCCTTTTGCACAGTGATGAAATACTGTAGCTATCAACGTTGGCTTGGCAAGCCAAGAGGACTAGATTTAGCACCTTCTTTACTTGGCACAAGAATCTGGTTAGTACACAAATTCTGGAGAGGATTCCATTATTTAATAAGGGAATCTCTCAAAGCTACTTTTGTGAATCTGATACTAATACAAAGCTTTACCAATTTTTATAAGCTGTTTTTTCACTTGACATGGAAATATGAAATTTGTTAAAATCCTTATAGCAAGCATGTGTGATTCTGACACAAATCCAGATAATGTCAAGATTTTACAGTTATGGGCTCTCAGAAGACTGTAAGTTGACAAGGTCTTTTCTGAATATGCTATCATACTATTTGTAAAATAAAAGTTTTGGTGATTTGAGATTACCAAAGTTTTAAAACTAAGTTTCACAGTACATATTTATGGTGGTTGAACTCCATCCATATCTACTTGTACAAATGAATTTGTAACAAATTTATCCTGTTTTCTTTCCCATCACATGTTGCACACGATATTCAGGAATTAATAAAGGAGTTTTGTTATAGCAGTAATTTATAACTAAGGTACTGACAGGAGTAGCAAAGTAAGTATAGACAATGCTTTGGTGTTGATGTCTCATAACGTGGGCCTTGAGAAATACCCAGAAATGTGGCACAAATTAAGCCATGAAACCACAGTTTGACACATGCAGCTTGCCACTGCTTGCTTGCAGTTACACAACTTGCTAGTGCTTACACCTAATTATCTGGTGATCTAGAGTTTTAAATAATTGTTCAGAGGCTTATGCCTGGTTCTGATACATGCATGGGCAAGCTTATTTAACTTGCACTTGTGGTGGTTTACATTCTAAATAAATCAGAATGAACTGCACTGCAGAAAGAGCTGCTCCTAACTCTTGATTAGTAGTAGAGTTTAGATAATAGGACTTGGCTAGAACTTTGGAACAGCCAGTTAGAATGTAAGTTGTATGAGAGTGTGGACTTTTTATTTATTGCCACTTCATACAACAGGTGGTATGTAGTAGGTTCTCCATGCATATTGGAGGTTTGAATAAAAGAATATTTGTATCCGGAAAGGAAAGAATTCAGAGCGTGGCTTAGGAAGGTAGAAGAGAGGTCAAACTGTGCAAAGTATGTAAAGACTAAGAAAGATGTCCAGTGACTTCTTAGACAGTTTTAATAGTGATAGAGGTATTGAGTGAATGAGGAGAGAGTAAGTGGAGATGATTAGAGGAGATTACTGATATGAGGGAGTTGAACTAAAAAGGGAAGAAAAGAAGTCTTATAGAAGGGGAGTAGGTAGGTGACGTGTAGGACCCTTTAAATAAGTAAATGTGGAAATATTTGAGGAAAGAAGATCATAACAGGCTTTTAAACAATATTTTTGAGTGCTAGAAATACTTTTAGTAAACATTTCTGGGTCCATTTGCCCTTGGCTCTGTTTAATACTATTAGCAGATTTAAAGGTTTGAACAGTATCCTATGCAATAGAAATAATATATTTAAGTTGTTACACATCAGACTTTCAGCTTTTATTTATTTCCCAGTATTACAACTTCTATACTTTTTATTTTGAGAAAACAATCCATAAGCAATATATCTTAGACCCTGACCAGTCAGGTGCTGTGGCTCATGACTGTAATCCTAGCACTCTGGCTGGCAGAGGCAGCAAGATTGCTTGAGGCCAGGAGTTCAAGAGCAGACTGAGCAAGAGATCCCATCTTTACAAAGAAAAAAAAAAAGAAAAGAAAAATTAGCCTCTTGTGATGGTGAGCACTTGTATCCCAGCTACTAATGAGGCTGAGACAGCAGAATTGACAACTTCATGAGCCTAAGAGTTTGAGCTTGTTTTCAACTAGACTGATACCACTGTATTTTAGCCTGGGTGACAGAGTAAGATTCTTTTTCAAAAACCAGTCCCCCCACCAAAGCAAAAAACTTAGTCCCTGGATTACGAATGAGATAGGTTCTGTGGGTTCTTAAGTTGAATTTGTATGTAAGTTGAAACAGGTACATTAATCTATTACCTGTAATAACTTATTCATAAGTGTGAGTTGTGTGTAAGGTGGATGTTTGTAACTCGAGGACTGCCTGTAGTTTTTTTTGCCCTGTAATTTCTTTGTACTCTGCATGTAAGTATAGAGATATTCTGAAGGTGCCAAAAAAATTTATACACATTTTAAGAGATTTTATCTATGTATTACTTTTGAAGTTGAATTGAATTACGGTGGCATGGAGTTAATCAAGCGAATGCTAACATCACCATACAACAGGCAGGACAGTCAAAGAAAATGGCAGAAGCACAATTGTTGTTCGAAGAACACAAGGCTATTTTGAAATGGTATTTGAAATTCAAGAATGTTCTGGAAGTACAACAGCAGTGGAGGCATGAGTATGCAACAGAGCCTCCAACACGCCTGACAGTTGCACACATTGGAGGTAAGTTTGAGATGCCTGGGACTGTGTGTGATGTGCACAAGGGAAGATCGGGGAGGCTTCGCACAGCAACAAGTCCTGCTTCTTCTGCTGTGGTGTAGGAATACTTTACACACTTGCCACAGAAATCTCCCAAACAATGTGCATGTGAGACAGAAGTTAGCAGAGCAAGCATAAGACACATTCTTAAAATAGCAAAATGGAAAGTTTTTATTCCAAGATTATTACATGCACTGAGATGTGATAACTTACCTCAATGAGGATTTTCCAGGGTAATGGATAGAATGAATGGTTCTGGTTGAGTTTCCCCCACACTCTGACTTGACATCCCTTGACTTCTGCCTGTGGGGAACCTTAAAGAATATGGTGTTCCGTAGAAAACCAGCTACACTGGTGGTACTTCGGGAAGAAATTGAAACAGTATGGCAGCAATACAAATGCACACTTGGGTCAACATTCTCCATAAATGGGCAGCACCTGTGGCTCATCGAGTAGGGCACCAGTCCCATATACCGAAGGTGGTGGGTTCAAACCCGGCCTCGGCCGAACTGCAAAACCGAAAAATAGCCAGGCATTGTGGCGGGTGCCTGTACTCCCTGTTACTTGGGAGGCGCAAGGCAACACCTAAGCCCAGGAGTTGGAGGCTGCTGTGAGCTGTGTGACGCCACGGCACTCTACCGAGGGCGATAAAATGAGACTCTGTCTCTACAAAAACAAAACAAAACAAAAAAAATACATTCTTCATAAATCAGTAGGGTCTGGACGCTGATGGTAACTACTTGAGCACCTCTTGTAATTGCAGAAGTCAAACGTGACTAGTATTCATCTTTTGTTATTAGTATATATTGAGTATTAACATTTTAATCCAGTTTTGTTCCTTTCTTAAAATGTGTATACATTTTTGGGGGGCATCCTCTATAGATTCCTAGTCCAAATTGGTCTTTTTGAACTGCTACAGTTTTTCACTGTTTTTGTAATTACAGAATTTTAAGACCTTTGAAGACTAGCGAAGTTGACTTGGCTTACTTGATAGAATGGGAGGCTTCATGAATTTAAAACAGTTTTTCCCAATCCAGAAAACATCCCGTCGTACGTGATTTAGATTTGGTTATTAGGAAGAAAGTGGTGATGATATGGAAAGTGGTCCTTATGGAGTGGTGGAGTCAAAGAGGGATGTGAAATGAGGAAGGTAGGCAAGAGACTGGTGAGATGGATGAAAGATGAGGGGAAAGTAGCGACACCATCAAGAATTCTTTCTAAACATTCTGCTATGAAAGGAAGGGATAAGAGTTTGATACCTAGACAGAGGATAAAGTTTGGAGGAATTTCTGAGATTGTTGATGTTGTTTTCCAATGGATTTACTTGAGAGTTGTGGCTATACTTTGAGCATTGGCTCAAAGGAAAGAGCTAGGAGAGAAAGAAGTGCGCAACACATGGCTCTGAAAGGATTGGGGGAAGACTAGAGGATAGCTAGTCTCCTGTGAATACAGAAAAGAAGGAAATGATATCTGGAATGATAATAAGTTGCTTATGTTTGTTTGTTTTTGGAAAGGGTGTTGAGCTCAAAGAGAGGAGAAGCCTGCTAGCCCATGTTTTCTCTTTGGAGTCATAAAGTCACCTGAGATGGCTGGGTAGGGGGGTCTGAATAAAGTGATTAATAGAAGATTTTTAGGCATTATCGATACCTAGCAGATACAGAAGATGATGAATTTATGATTATTTCCCCTAGAAGGCTGCATTGAGCAGAATATAGGAACAAAGAAGGCAGACTGGTTAGATTAACCCAGTGTAGGGAATTTGTAGTTTTATGAGTGTGCAAAAGAGACCAGGAAGTGAAAAAGACCAAGGATGTGCTACTTGTAACTAATCTATGCCACCTTTCCACCCTTTACCTTTGGCTTTATCCATAGTGTGGGAAGGACAGCTCCTCCTCCAAATTAATTTTTATCCATTCTCAAAAATTGAACTAAATATTTTTATATTTTTTACTACCAAGTTTGTATCACATATGGAAAATCTTTAGAATACAGTTTGTTATCAGCTGTAGGTTGAATTTGTTTTTCTTGTTTATACTTACAGTATTCAGTATTGGAGACTTAAGATGAAATGTAATAATGTAGTACTAAAGTAGTACATATACCACATCATTTCCTTTTTAGTGATTATGTAAAACATCCTTTCTTAAGCAGAAACATCCTTTTTCTCTAGCAAATTTACTATGTTTGCTCATTTTAGAGAATACAATTAAAATTTTCTTGTAAGCATGTCACTAGAAATAAATGTTATTAAAAATATGCTTTCAAGCGTATATGGAAAGAGTGGATGGGGATGGTGTACTTTTTCTTTCAGACACATTTGTGCATTTTAAAACTAGTTTTTTCACTTAATATATGTCCTTACTATCATAAAAGTCTTTCTATGTCATGGTTTTTCAGCATTCAAAGTTATTACTTAGAATTCCATTCCTTGATTGAAATCAGTTTTTATTTTGAATAGTTAGATTGTTTATAGTTTTTCATAGTTACAATAAGCACTGCCTTTAACATGCTTGTAGCTAAATCATTTTTACTTTCTCAGTTATTGCTGAGCGAAATACATGTTTAAAATGAATCCATAAGTTTTTTTTTTTGCAGTTTTTGGCTGGGGCTGGGTTTGAACCCGCCACCTCCGGCATATGGGGCCGGCACCCTACTCCTTTGAGCCACAGGCGCCGCCTGAATCCATAAGTATTTAAATTGCTTCAGTACATTCTCTTACCCTTCTTGGGTCCCTTCGCTGCAATCCTGTTCCTAACCATTGCCCTTTATGTCATCCCATTTTTGTCCTCATTTATTCAAGACAAGATAAAAAAGTATCGGCTGCAGTTTCTACCACTGCCAAACCCTCTCCCAATGTACCCCAGACCTACATAGTCCTACCTAACTCAACTCATCCCACTGAGGACAACTATGACCTTGTTCAGCCAGAAGTTTCCTTCCTTTTTAAGGCTGAATAATAATCCATTTTGTAGGCATATACCACATTTTGTTTATCTCTTCATCCTTTGGTGAATGCTTGTATTGCTTTGATGGCTTAGCTATTGCGAATAATGTGGCTGTGAACATAGACGTATAAATATGTATCTCTTGGCTATTATGAATAATGTGGCTATGAACATAAGTGTATAAATATGTATCTTTTCCAGTTTCTGCATTCAGCTCTTCTGGATATATACTCAGAAATGGAGTTGCTGGATCATGTGGTATTCTGTAATAGTTTTAATTTTTTGAGGAATTGCAATCCTAGTTTTTATAATGGTCCCATCATTTAACATTCCTACCAGCAGCGTACAATGGTTCTAGTTTCTCTGCATCTTTGCCAATACTTATTACTTTATGTTTTTTGGTAGTAGTCCTCTTAATGAGTGTGAAGTTTATTTTGTTTTTTGAATGTGAGGTTTTATTAGACTTGAATTTTAAATTCTTCAGACCTTTTTAGGAAGAATAAATAGTTAACAAAAGAGACATTGAGACAACTCCAATGCCCATTATCTGATGGATACATAGAGTATAGTACATTCATACAGTGGAATATAGGCAATAAAAAGCATGTACTGAGGCATGCTACAATATGGATAGGTCTTGAAAACATTGTGATAAATTAAAAAAACTAACCACAAAGGCCATAAATTATATGATTCTATTTATATAATATAAAATATCCAAGCGGATAAATGTGTAGAAGCAAAAAGTAAATCAGTGGTTGCTAGAGGCCCAGAACAAGGTAGGGAGGGACCAGTGGGATGAATGGAGAGTGACTGCTAGGGGTAGGGGGTTTAAGTATAGGAAGATGTGTGTGTACTATGTTAAAAAAACTTAGGAGAGGAGATGAAACTCTAGTTTATCTCCAAATGGGAGTCTTTTCATCTCCCGTTTGGAGATAAACTAGTACAATCAAACACTTTGTATAAGTTTTGAAATTACAGGGGAAAGAAATTTTTAGAACCTAGTTGAGAGGAAAACAAGCTTTAGAAAAAAGTTTAATATACATATAGTCACTTTTCTCAGTGGGAGATTTTCTGTAACATTAGTTTTAAGAACATAACATATAATACATAATAATCTAGTTGCTTTTAAAAAATCATAATTTTTAATAAAAGTATGTATGGTTTATTCAGAAAATAATTGCAAAATTTCTAATTAAAATTATTACTCATAGGAGGATTTAGAAAAGAATAGTGCTTAAAAATTCATGCTTTTTTCTCCCTTAATAGTGTGTAAATACTTCCAAATGTTAGAAGTTAATCACTATTTGGTAGAATAAGGAAAAAATCTAATTCAGTTGCTAACTTCATTATAAACATAAATCTAGTCATGTTGTTTGCCTAGATGTAATGCTAAAGAAACTTAGGTTACAATACTTAGGTTAGTTGATTTTTTCTGCAAAATGTCAGGTAAGCATCAATTCTTTTGTCTTATTTAGCTTTTGAAAAGATATTATTGAGGCTCGGCGCCTGTGGCTCAGCGGGCTAAGGCGCCAGCCACGTACACCTGAGCTGGCGGGTTCGAATCCAGCCTGGGCCCGCCAAACAACGATGGCTACAACCAAAAAATGCCCGGGCGTCGTGGCGGGTGCCTGCAGTCCCAGCTACTTGGGAGGCGGAGGCAAGAGACTCGCTTGAGCCCAGGAATTGGAGGTTGATGTGAGCTGTGATGCCACGGCACTCTATCCAGGGTAACAGCTTGAGGCTCTGTCTCAAAAAAAAAAAAAAAAGAAAAGATATTATTGATAGTTCATTGACAGGAACCTGTAGAATACTAACATGTTATAGTTTTCAAAGTGGCAGAGCCATAGGAGGTGGTTTTCTCCTTCTTAAAAAGCCGTAAAGTTTGTATTTCCTCTGTCCTGAACTTTCTGAGCAAAGGAGACAATTACTTATTTTTCATACTTGCTAGAATAAGTGGGGAGGCCTGTACTTTTCTGTTGTACACATAAGACCTTGTCTTAATGTTCAGTGCAACTGTACCTTCTTTTAGCTTATAAGTAAGGTCAGAGAAAAGCTGCCCATATTCAAACAAGGCTCAGAAAAAAGTCATAGCCCACACACTTGTATTCTACCAGACCCAAGTTTTGTTTTTGTATGTTAGAATTGTATTGATGTTTAAAAGTAGAAACTTGGTTTAGGGGAAGAAAAATTCTATTTGAATATCATAGAGTTCCTATCTCTGCCTGATCCTTCTATGAATTAACAATTTTCAGCTCTTCATTACTTTTCAAGCATGTTTGTAATGTTGAAGTTCAACAACAGAATCTTTGAATGCCTTGTTTAGAAGATCATGTTACTTTTAATTATTTATGTTTGCAAAAAGCATCTTTTACTACTTAAGAGATGTAGCATCTTCTGGTCTCTTAAGGAGCTCTTGCTCATGGTACTGCTGGGGAACATGTTTGTGGTTCCCTGGGGGCAGCATCAAAGACTCCCAATAGCAGCTGTATCAACAAAAATGTGCTTGTATATTATTGTGATTTAAAAAGAACTTTGAAGATTGAGCATTTTACACCAAAATACTAGCTTTGTTTTCTGGAATAGTAAGGGATTTGGCAAAGTTACTTCAAAAAGAAAAACGGTGTTTTCAGTTTCTCATTTCATTTACACTTGGGACTGTTTCAATATATGGTATTTATTCAACAAGAATGCCATTAAACTGTTCATTTCGTGGTTACAAACAGTCTGTCAAATTCTAACAAGCTCTCTTATGCACTTTGCCTAGATTAGACAACATAAACCCCAGTCTTTATCAGCTATAGGCCTGAACTCTCTCTCAGAAGTACACTTGTAATCTTTTTTCCTCTCTTTACCCTCTAACACTTTGCGAACCATATAAGCAAAAGAACAAAATTTTTTATGTGGTTCCTATTTATCTTCCTTCATTTGAATTTGTAATAACTTTGTTAATGAAACTTTCAAATTCATTCAGTGTGTTTTCTATTGAATATGATCCTAAGTGATTATATTTTCTTTAATTTCTTTACCTAAAGAGGGCAACACTATGAAATCTGAGTCACGGCACACACACACACACACACACACAAAAGAAATTTGTAGGCTCAGCGCCTGTGGCTCAACGGGCTAAGGCGCCAGCCACATACACCTGAGCTGGTGGGTTTGAATCCAGCCCGGGCCCGCCAAACAGCAATGACGGCTGCAACCAAAAAATGGCCGGGTGTTGTGGCGGGCGCCTGTAGTCCCAGCTACTTGGGAGGCAGAGGCAAGAGACTCGCTTGAGCCCAGGAATTGGAGGTTGCTATGAGCTGTGATGCCACAGCACTCTATCCAGGGTGACAGCTTGAGGCTCTGTCTCAAAAA
>CAUYRH010114480.1:0-30304 GCA_963574655.1 Perodicticus potto | reverse complement strand
TGGCCAAAAAACCCCCAAAGAAACCCAACGGTCTTCTGGGGGTAAATTTTCCTGCTCAAGGACGTAAGTTGACTCTAGACCATGTCTCGGTTTCTGCCGATAGCGCAGCACAAGATCATACTGAAGATCATGCCAAATATCTGGAAGACAGAAAGAAACGTAAGACACAGGGTGGTTTTGTCTAAAGGAAAAGGCATGAATCATTCAAGGACAAATGATGGGAATGGTGTCCAGGAGGCCAAATGAATTAAAGAATATCAAAGCAACAGAGATGTAGGCTAGGTCATGGGAAGGACCACTGGATTTCTGAATTCTAAGGGTCTGCAATCACTTGTCAATGCAAGCTGCAGAAGCACCCTTCTCTGGAGAACTTTCAGAGTGAGACAAATAAGCTCAGAGCTAAATTTAACACTCAAATTCCAGACACTCTAACAGTCTGGACAGGTTAGTACTTCACGCCTCCATCTTTTCGCATGTGTATGTTTAATATATTATTTTAAAAGGTCTTTTACTGAGAGCTGCTTCATTTCCAGCCTTTCTTAGATGCACACGAGGAGTAAAAATAACCACTAAAAAAGGAGGCAATTCTTTCTTTTGGGCAGTCTTGCAAGGGGCAGAGGAGGGTGGGGTTCTCATGGGAGAGGGGAGCTGGTCCCAGGGAACCTGTATGGCCCTTGGACCTAGGAGCTGATTGGCAGGAGACTGGATAAGCTGAAGCTTTCAGTCTTCCCGTTGGCTGCCCTTTAGTCTACAGGAAGAAATGGAACAATTCCCACCCAGGTAGCTCCTAGAGAATGACCCAATCAAGGAAGAGAAAAGCAAGTGCATGAAGAGACGTGATCTGAGGACCAGCAGTGCTGGTGTCACCTATGTATACGCCTAACCCTTAACAGCTAAGAGTCAATTCTGGAGGCACACTGAGGTTCAACCTCAGGTCCTTCACTCACCTTATTGACTTCTGTCTGTCTCCTAGCTGTAAACAGAAATACTAGCAGCACCTACCGCATAGGTATGGTGAGGACTGAGTTAGTTGATAAGTGTGCACCACTTAAAACAGTGTCTGGAGGGAACATGTGCTGAACAAACATCACCCCAGCACAGATGCCCCACCACTCACCATGACCACAGCAATGCCGATGCCTACTGCGCCAATGATGTGGAATTTGCTGTTGAAGACATCTTTGATGGCCTCCGGGCAGGGCTTAGGGAGGCAATCAAGACCAAGGTTACATATTATCCCCTGTCCAGAGGACCCCTCCCCTCCCAAGTCCCAGGCAGAGGATGGGCTAGAGAAGGGAGTATCTGGGGTAAGAGATGTCCTGGCTAGTGGGAGAGAGGAGAACCAAGAGATGGCTATGTGAGTGGGCCCCCAGAATCTGGGAAGGACATCAGGGAAGGAAGAGAGGTGGGCCCAGCTTTGGGGTCTATTTCCAATATGGTGGCAAAGTCACTTTTTAATAATCTGTGGAGTTTGGACCCTAACTCTAGCTTACTGCAGTCATGAGCCATTCAAAAGGTCTAAAAACAAAAGGAGTCCAAGACTCAGAAGCACACCTGTCCTTGACAGCTTCAGGACTGGGGCGGCAGCGGGCAGTTCAAGGTGCCACACTGTCACAGGGAGATAAACACTTTGTTATTCCCTTTGAGGGCACAGAGGGCCCAAAGTAGGGGAGGAATGACATGGTCACCGGGGAGCCCTTTCACAGACAGAAGAGGGTATTTATGAAGCTCTGGCAGGATCTGCCCAGGGCAATGGGGATGGGTCACCAGGGTCTTGCTCTTAAGTTTACCTTCACTAAAAGGGATTCGATTGAGTCCGTCTTGGGGCAGATGTCCGAGATAAACTGTTCCACACCCCCAGCAATCCCACAGCAGTGCAACTACAGGAAGAAGGCAGGGATGACAGGGGTAAATACAAACGGATCATCAGAGTACGAATGCACAGATCTGGTATCAGACATATTCTGAAGAAATGTGGGTATCCAGAAAATGGTCGGGGTCTTTGCTAAGATGACATTACCGCATAGTGAATGGCTTTTAGCGTTTCCCGCTGGGGCTCATCCTTGTTTCTCAGCTTGTTGTAGGTGTCCTTGTAAAATTCTTGGACATCCTTAATCACCTATAGTGGGAGACAAGAAAGGGGCAGAGACGCTCTCTTCAAGTTCTCAGCCAACACACGCACTTGGAAATTGTCCCTGGGGAAATGAAAGCCTCTAGCACTGCCTTCTCCCAGAGCCTCTGGGAAAGGCTCTTCCCACGTCTGCCATGAACCAGCTCCTGCCATTTTCCCTTGTCTCCTGTACTTCTGGTTGGTTCCTTCAGCTTCATTTGGCTCTGTTTTTTTTTTTTTTTTAGATTACTTGCATTGTTTTGTTTAATTTGTTGTTAAATCCCCTCCAAATTTATTTGGAGAGGAGTTCACCCTTTTAAAACATTTTTAAATTTTTAGCTGGGCACGGTGGCCCACGCCTGTAATCCTAGCACTCTGGGAGGCAGGTGGATTGCCTGAGCTCACGGGTTCGAGGCTGAGCCAGAGCGAGACCCTGTCTCTAAAAAATAGCCAGGTGTTGTGGCTGGTGCCTATACTCCCAGCTACTTGGGAGGCTAAGGCAAGAGAATCGCTTGAGCCCAAGAGTTGGAGGTTGCTGTAAGCTAAGACGTGACAGCACTTACTGAGGGCAAGAAAATGAGACTTTGTCTTAAAAAAAATTTTTTTTGGGAGGCTGAGACAAGAGATTTGCCTAAGCCCAGGAGTTGGAAGTTCCTGTGAGCAGTATGACACCATGGCACTCTACTGAGGGCAATAAGACTCTGTCTCTACAAAAAAAATTAATTTTAATTTAATTAATTAACTGATTAATTTTTTGAGACAGAGCCTCACTTCGGTGCCCTTAATAGAATGCCACTGTGTCATAGCTCACAGCCACCTCAAACTCCTGGGCTCAAGCGATCCTCTTGCCTCAGCCTCTGGAGTATCTGGGACTACAGGCATTCACCACAATGGTTGACTTTTTTTTTTTCTTTTAATTGAGACTGAGTCTCACTTTGTCACCCTTGGTAGATTGTCATGGCATCATAGCTCAGAGCAACCTCAAACTCTCGGGCTCAAGAGATTCTCTTGCCTTAGCCTCCCTAGTAGCTGGGACTATAGGTGCCTGCCACAATGCCCAGCTATTATTTTTTGTTTTGTTTAGCAGGTCTGGGCTGGGTTTGAAGCCACCAGCCCTGGAGCATACAGCCGGTACAGGTGCCCAGCCTGGCTAACTTTTTTTAGAGACAGAATCTCTCTCTTGCTCAGGCTGATCTCCAATTCCTGAGTTCATGCGATCCACCTGCCTTGGTCTCCCAGAGTGGTAGGATTACAGGCATGAGCCACCACGCATGGCTCCATTTGGCTCTCAAATTGAATCTCTTCAATCTAAAGCAGCAATTCTCAACCTGTGGGTTGAGACCCCTTTGTGACAGTGAAAATACATCGCGGCATTAGGAAGGTTGAGAACCACTAATCTAAAGAATAATGGTGGCTCATGCCTGCAATTCCATCACTTTGGGGGGCCAAGGCAGGAGGACTGATTGATGCTAGGAGTTCAAGACCATCCTGGGCAACACAGTGAGACTCCCTCCAACTCTACAAAGAAAACTGAAAAATTAGCTGGGTAGTGTGTGCCTGTAGTCTCAGCTACTTGATGCTGTAGTGAGCTATGATTGTACCACTGCACTCTGGGCTGGGTGACAAAGTGAGACTTCATTTCTAAAAAACCGTTAAATTAAATTTAAAAATTAATAAAAATTCAAAATCCTATTCCTGACCTGGTTATTTCCTCAGGCTTCCTGCTTCTATTTTTCTTCACTTAGGTATGACTTTTGGCAAATTATTCAATCTATCAGTTTCTGCATATGCAGGATAGACCGTAGTAGTCCCTAATCTCATGGTCATTTAAATGAGATATTGCACACTAAGCCTTTACCATTATGTCTAGTACAGAGTAAATGTGGAAGAAGTGTCGGCTGGACCATCCTCCTCTTGCTCCTGGGGGCATCCCAGTTTAATGCATATCTGCCCCCTTGACTCTTATCCACATCCAATTAATAAGCTAACCTTCAGCATCTTTTTTCTTTCCTTTAGCATCTTTCTGACACCTTTTATAATTATCTCTTCCTGTGCTAAGGTTGCAGTTGTTATGACAGGACTCCTACTTCTAGCATCTCTCTTCCTTTCCCATTCCTACTGAATATGACAAGGTAGCACTTCCGGAAACAGTGCTCCGACAAAGCCCATTCTGGCCCTAAACTCTTCAGGGCTCCCCTATGGAAGCCCAGCTCACCCTCCCTTCCCACCCTCTCCTCCTCTGTCAACTTTCCTCCTGAAATCCCACCTTTCCATGCACCCTTTTCCATGAAGCTACAGGGGATTGCTCGTCCTTGCCCTACCTTTTCAAATCCCATGGTTTTCAATCACTTCCCTGACACTTGTCAAATGCATATCTTTCTCTCACACTAGATGACCACATCCCTAGAGTCGGAGTCCAGAGCACATTCACCTGTGGACTCTGTAGGGTTGGGCAGTGCACCCAAACATACACATGTATTTATAGATGAGAGAAGGTGACAAGTGGTTCCAGCCCACAGAATGCCATTTTTCCTGAGCAATCCTCCCAGGAGTTGAGAACAGGTGGCTGTGGGGTGTGGCAGACAGACACACACAGAGACCCAACAAATTGTCCCTGGACACCTGCTCATGTGTCCTGCCCTCGAGGATGCACATTCTGATGGCATGTGGAAAGGCAGTGAAGTGAGAGGCCAGCTCTGTGGCTGAAAGCTGACCGAGGTGCCCAGCCAGGACCCCCTTCTCTCTCACCACGCCCATTCCCTAGCTCCCAAACCCAGGCCATCGCAGGACAAACCTACCTCCTCTTTGTGGGAATAGCCCCAGATGGCCGCAGCTATTTCAATGGCAAATATCACCAAGAGGAAGCCAAAGAACTAGGAGGAAAAGAGAAGATCATGAGGGACCATGCAGCCAAACAGCAGCGTCAAAGGGCACCTTTCAAGGAAGAATGGCAACTCTCCGGGAACGGCCTAGAAGAGGCAGGGTTTACAGGAAGAGGTAAGCCCAGGCACGGGCGGAGGCTGCAGTGGGAACAGGTGTCCACAGCCGAGCCCCAAACTGGCATTTATAGTTTGTTAGTTAAGAGTCAGTGAGCAATAAAAAGCCATTACTCACTCACAAAATCTAGAGATCTAGGGAAATAAAGGAAGCAAATACACTGTGGGGGATGAATGTTACAAGTTTTGAAACAAGAAGGAGAAGGGAAAGGTACCTGTGGGTTCAGGGGAAAAAAGCAAACGTGGTCCTCGAGAAATGGGAAAACAAAGTCCTGGCATTTAGTTGCCTAAAGGAAGTGATAAGACAGGCTCCAGAAAGGAAGAAGGGCCACCCCACACTGGGGTGAGGTGGGCGAGGACAGCATGGCGGCCTGGCCCCACAGCTGGGGCTGGGCCCGAAGATGGGGCAACTGGGGTGGTTGAGGGCAGCTCAGCCTGGTCTTTGGGGTACCTTCTTTATCCCCTCCCCCTTCTTCTGATCAGTGGGTCTGTTACCCCTGGGTTGGCCACAGGGCATGGGGAGACTCACCAAGCCCAACATGCACTGGGACTCCTGCACGGCCCCACAGCAGCCCAGGAAGCCCACCAGCATCATGAGGGCACCAGCTCCAATTAGAATGTAAACTCCTGAGGGAAGGACAGAGAGAGCAGCCATGATGGAGACGTCTGTGTGGAGGCCCAGGAGCCCCCTGCCCTGCCCGTTTCCTCTGCATACCCCCTGCCCCTGCCGTCCCTATTGCCCTCCTTTCAAGGAAGATGTTCCCCTTAATAAACAGTCTCCTCCACTCCTGTCTCCCTCCTGCCAGCTTCTCTCCCAGGACTGCTGCCTCATGTCCACACTCCTATTCTACCCTCAGCCTTTCCGGACGGTGCCCATTAGTCCTGAACCTAGGACAAAGAATAGTCACAGGAACCACAGATTCTCCTCAGGATGCACACTGGTCCAGTCTATCAGCGGTTTCTGGCAAGGGGAATCTACTCAAGCTAGTTGGCAGAGGACCCTCCAAACTCAGGCTAACTTCTGGACTCTCACAGAGGACGCCATCAGAGCAAGCTTCCAGAAGGAAGGGGCTGGGCACACCTAGAGAGCCACTCTGCCTCCTTCCCACAGGGATGACTCCCTGCCAGGTGGCAGTCAGACCGACATAGTCAGTGACGCCCAAGGGCACCTGCTGGCAAAGGTGTAAGCACCTGCGTCTAGTACAAAGGACACAGTGCTGGGTGTCAGAAGACCCTTGTTTTGGTCCCAACACTGCTACTAACTGCTATGTGACCTTGAGTAAGACACTTCCCCTCTCTGGGCCTCTTATTTCCTTACCAGTAAAATTAAAGAGGTAGGCTGCTAGAAGGTCCTTATAGTACTGTAAGAGGTCTTACAGTAGGAACTTGGTTACTACAGGTTAAGAGTGAAAAGGATTTCTCCTTGCTAAGCAGTGGGTGAGCTGAGTGACTGATGGGGTGGGAGAAGGGCAGTGACTTCTATAACGCTCACTCACAACCAAGACAACAAAAATTTTTGGGATTGTGGAACACAACAGAGCAGCCCCGGCCCCATTAATTCCACACCCCACCAAGGGAATGCCCAGAGGGCCCATTCTACAGTTATACTCTTGAGGAGCCATTGCTGTCCTTGCAGGGACACCTCCTGACTCAGTCCCCTATCCCCTCACAGGCCCTATGAGGAAACCAGCAGAGAAGTCTCAGTGCCTCCTGGTCTTTTTAGGTTTGTTCTACCCAACCTTAGGAAGGGCTGCAGTCACACATTAAGAGCACCAGCCCTAAAGCCCAGAAGGCCTGGATTTGAAGGACAGCTCTGCAAGCCTGGGAGAGTCCTTTAACCTCTCTGTGCACCAGTTTTCTATCTGCCAAACAGGAATAGTAATAATATCTACCTCCAGGACTGTTGTGAGGATTCAGTGATACAATCCACACATGCACGACAAATGCTGCTGCCAATCTCAATAATACAAAGGAAGGGTAATAATTATTAATACCCGCAGCGGTGAGTTCATACACTTGCTGCTTTCACCCCGTTGTCCTGTAATTGGGACTAGAGACATTTCCTTATAGTAAGGCCTGAAGATGAGAGAGGGAAAGAAAAGAGTCTGTGCTGTTTCCTCAGAATACACCGAAGGTCCCGTGGTGAGGACTCTCAGCAGGTGACTCAGTGACCTCACTGTCTCACATCTGTACCCTGAGTTGAGACTTTGTAGGCAACAGATGTGCAATCTGCCCACAGCTGAGGTGCATGGGCAGCACAGAGGAGAATGCACACAGGGAGCATCTGTGCCCCCCCCTTCTCCCCCACATCTGTCGTGAGGTCAGGTCACGTGGGCTCACTGGCAAACCCCATGTTGTATGAATATGGGTATTGTTCCTGTGCATGCCCGGCTCAGACCGGGCAAGGGCACAAATGGAGCCTGTCCTCGAGTCAAGTCCCATCCTCCTAGGCAGACCAATGCTGTGGGATCACCGGCTGGAGTCAGGGAGGCTGGGAAGCCCCTACGAGGGGCCTTGGGGAAAAGGGGCAGCCTCCCTCAGTTCTCGGCTCTAACACAGGCATGCTAGTGAGCCGAGGCAGTTGGACCAGCCTCTGTTTCTCGCAATCTCATCGGGGCAAGACAACGAAGCATGAGGTCACTCCTTTGAGCTTCATAACAGGGGCTGAATAAATAGGGGGTATTAAGAGATCAAAAGGATTTACAAGCACATGAAATAGCGGAGTGGGAATGAACAAACAGACATGTTTTCTCTAAGTCCAGAGCCCAGTTCCTAAGCCCAGCAACCCTGGCAGAGGCCAGGGAGTCGGATCAGCAGCAAGTGAACCACTAAAGGAGAAAGCATTTCCCATGCGGAAACAGGAGGGATATTTTCTTAATGGGCTCAGTTAATATTATATTAAACATTCATTCCTGGGCTCAGTGGAGGAAGTTTTTAAGATAAAGGGTCTTGCTGGCTTTAAATCTTGCTTGGACAGCTGTAGATCTGGAGTGCCTTGATTTAGCCCTCTCTAGGGGGAGGGGAGGGAGGGACAAGCATTCTGTCCCCACCCCTCCCAGCTGTCTGCACCATCAAGTTATAGAGTGCCTCACCTGAAGTCACCGAACCACTGCAGGGCTCAGGGAGCCTCTTACAAGGGTCACCAGTGCTTTCTTTTGGATAGGCTCCTCATGGCCAACACCCCAAGCCTGTTAGCAAAGGCTGGCGATGACAAATGACAGCATGTTCCCCTTTGTAAAGCAAGTGAATGTTGGCTTTCTGTCTGACTCATGGAAAAAGTTACCCATCACAGGGCCTTCTCTTCTCAAGGATTACAGTGTTAATTTGCTTAAGGGCTGTTTATTCTGCTTTTTTTCAGGCTGACATTATAGGCAGCAGTGGCATATGCCAGGGTGTCCTTTACATGAAAAATGGAACAGTGTTTTTCACTGTTTATCAGGCCTCTCAGCTTAGGCGAGGGAGAGGACGCAGCAGGCCCTGGTCACCACCTCAACTCCATCTTGCAAACAGGACTGCCTGCACCTGTCTGAGTGGAGGACAACCAAATCCAGCCAAGCCTCTGACCTCTGCTTGCCTAAAAGTTTATTATCTCCAAATAACACGACCAGGGGTTCAAAGGAACCCTACCCCTGACCTTCCAGGCTCCCTCTTGGCTGCTCTCCCTGCCGTGGATGGCTGTCTTCATTTTTTCTTTTTTGAGACAGAGTCTCATTATGTCGTCCGGGGTAGAGTGCAGTGGCATCAGAGCTCACAGCAACCTCAAACTCTTGGGCTTACGCGGGTCTCTTACCTCAGCCTCCCAAGTAGCTGGGACTATAGGCACACCAGAATGCCCGGCTACTTTTTTGGTTGTAGTTGTCGTTGTTTGTTTGGCAGGCCTGGGCTGGAATCTGCCAGCTCTGGTGTATGTGGCTAGTGCCCTAGCCATTAAGCTACAGGCACTGAGCTGGCTGTCCTTATTTTATTTTTTTGTAGAGACAGAGTTTCACTTTATCGACCTCAGTAGAGGGCTGTGGTGTCACACAGCTCACAGCAACCTCCAACTCCTGGGCCTAGGCGATTCTCTTGCCTCAGCTTCTCGAGTGGCTGGGACTATAGGTGCCTGCCACAACGCCCAGCTATCTTTTTGTTGCAGTTTGGGCAGGGCCGGCGCCCTACCCACTGAGCCACCGGCGCCGCCCCCAGCTGTCCTTATTAGTAAGCACCATAGTGGGATCTGTTTAGCCAAGCTCGGTGATTCTGTACCTGGGAGAGGAGCTGGTGTGTAATGTGTGCTGGCTTCAGGATGGGGAAAAGGAGGCATAGAACAGTAAAACAAACGGGCGTAGGCCACACACTGGACCAGGCACCAGGTAAGCACAGGGGGATGGCCCTAGGCAAGGGTGGATGTTCACAACCTTTGGGAGGATTCCCTCCCACCCCAACCCCAGATGTCCCCACTCAGTGGCCATAGTTTTGGAAGGACACAAAGGAGTTAAGAAGGGCCCTTGGCCTGGGACCAAGAAAATGAAGTTTCCCAACATGTTTGCAACTGGGATTATGGATACTGCTGACAGGCTGACTCTCCCAGGGCCCGAATTGGAGAGAAGGCCCATATAAGGTTGTCAGCTCTTCTGGACTCACCATAAACTGTTCGGAACCTTGGAAAGTTCTGTTTTCACTGGCTTTCTCTACTCTCTAAGCTGTGGCCCCACTGGAGAAAAGACAGCTGAGGGCTGTTAAGGTTTATAAGGGTCAGCTGCAAGGCTAGGCTGGCCTGTGGGTTGCCCTGCAGACAGTCAGTGGCCTAGTGCAAGGGACAGTCACCCCATGATGTCAGGAACAAGTAGCCAGGGTGTAGCTGGCACTCCAAGCTCATCTGGGAGAAGGGGTCTGGGCCAACACAAAAGGCTCATCTCACAGCCCAGTGGGGGAAGGGGACACAGAAAGCAAAGCCTTCTTGGCCCTTTGCCCCTGGATGACAATTATTCAGTTTCCCAAAGTGGTTAAGTGAAGTTCAGGTCCAGTCAGACCCAAGCAGCCACCCAGGGTGATCTCTGGTATCACTTGAATCATCCCTTGTGCTTTGGGCTTCTGTATACAGAATGAAGCCTTCAAAGCTCAGATGTTTTTCCCAGGAAGAGGGCCGAGCTATGAAGGACCCATATGTCCCTGCAGAGCTAACGGGGCAGTGGCCCCTGCCTCCACCTAGGGGCTGATGCATCTCTTTGAGATTGTGCCTTTAAATCACCCTCCTGGTCACTTCAGGGAGGAACACTGACCACAAGAGGGGCCTTGCAAGGACCTTTGGGATCTCCCTCCTACGAGGTTCCCCAAGGCAGGACCTGGCTCCCCCCACTGGTGCTGGTCACTCTTCTGCCCCCTGAACAGCTTCCCCACTTGCCAGTTGCTGGCTAGGACCAGTGCTATGGGACTTCTCTCCCTGACTACACCTTGGGTGATGTCAAAAGGCTCAAGCCCCCCACCACCACCAGTGAGGAACCTTCAGTCAGTTACAGACCCTTTCCATTCTATTTCAGAATACAGACCCTTTCTATTCCTTTGTAGGGAGATCCCCACATCCTGGCACTAACAGTCCAGGAAGCAGCTTTCTTAGGCCCAGTTTCAAATCCTAGTCCTGACTCTTGAGAGGTGAGAGCTTAGACAAGTTATTATTATTTTTTTAAGACAGAGTCTCACTATGTTGCCTTCAGCTCACAGCAACCTCTAACTCTTGGGCTTAAGCGATTGTCTTGCCTCAGTCTCCCAAGTAGCTGGGACTACAAGCGCCTGCCACAGTGCCCGGCTATTTTTTTGTTGTAGTTGTCATTGTTGTTTAGCAGGCCCAGGCCTGGTTCGAACCTGCCAGCCCTGGTGTATATGGCCGGCACCCTAAGCACTGAGCTATGGGCACTGAGCCTTGGACAAGTTATTTAGCCTTTCTAGGCCTCAGTTCCTTCCCATCTGACAGGAATCATCCCATTACTCCTTGCAGAGTTAAGGGCATTAAATTATGTGTAAAGACAGCGATTGGCATGTAAGGAAGGGGCTCAAAAATGTCTGGTGTCTTCCTTCCGGTTCTATCTACTTACCAACAAGATTCTTACTTCCCACATCTAAAATTATATAGAATTAGCCAAAGAGGCCTGGTTAAGAAAAAAAGGAAAGGGCGAGGGTGGCGCCTGTGGTTCAAGGAGTAGGGCGACGGCCCTATATACTGGGGGTGGCAGGTTCAAGCCTGGCTCAGGCCAAAACTCTAAAAAAAAAAAAAGGCTTGGCGCCTGTGGTTCAAGCAGCTAAGGCGTCAGCCATAAACACCTGAGCTGGCAGGTTTTAATCCAGACTGGGCCTGCCAAGGATGGCTGCAACCAAAAAATAGCTGGGAGTTGTGGCGGGTGCCTGTAGTCCCAGCTACTTGGGAGGCAGAGGCAGGAGAATTGCTTGAACCCAGGAGTTGGAGGTTGCTGTGAGCTGTGATGCCACAGTACTCTACCCAGGGTGACAGCTTGAGTTTCTGTCTAAAAAAAAAAAAAAGGAAAGAGCGGTACCTATGGCTCAGTGGGTAGGGCGCCAGCCCCATATACTGAGGATGGCCTGTTTGAACCCGGCCCCGGCCAAACTGCAAAAAAATAGCCGGGTGTTGTGGTGGGCGCCTGTAGTCCCAGCTACTCGGGAGGCTGAGGCAAGAGAATCGCCTAAAGCCCAAGAGCTGGAGGTTGCTGTGAGCTGTGATGCCATGCACTCTACCGCAGGCGATAAAGCGAGACTCTGTCTCTTTTAAAAAGAAAAAAAAAGGAAAAAAAATGAGTTGTTAGAAGTAGCCAGAGCAATAGGATGGAGCCTCTCTTCTAAGAGACACAGGGAGGGCGGGGGCTCTTGCTTGGGAAGTGGTATCCATTCTTGTGGGCAGTTCTGCTCTCTGCACTCAGAGCCCTCATTGTAGAGTGGCACGGAGGTGGAGGATCTGTCTGAGTGCCCCATGCCCTGCTACTCCTTCCTGCTCTGTGGAGCATTACAAGCCTGAAGCCTGCTGCAGACTCACAAAAATGCTCTATTGCTAAACCAAGTCAGGGATCTACAGAAACTTACTCCCTAAATACTGTGTGTATACTTTTGTTTTTTAAACACATACATATACATTGCACATTTCTTTCCCTCAGTTTCTTTCTGACAATAGGGAGATAATCCCAGACAAATTCTAACCAATAACAGAAAGTCTGGCTCAGGTGTTCCACAACCAGAGAAGCTGTTTTTAAGGACCCTCCCAACCTAGCTCAAGAGGTGCAAGAGAAGGTCCCCAAGGCCAGCCAGCCTTGCTTCTCCCCAAAGGCCAGGCAGATAACTGCTTTCTCCCTCTTTCGTAAAAATAACTTCTTTGGTGGACAGGAAGGAAGTGACCAAACTTACACTTTGAGCCTGATGATATGACAGCATCATCCTAAAAATAGGGTGTTTCCTTTGTTTCTTGAAAATAAAATGTTTCCTACCTCTAAGCCAGGCTGAAAGTAGAGCTGTGTGTCTGAAACCCCCCAGACACCGGGACATTTTGCCTGGCAGGCCTCAGTCTCCCACTCTCAGAGAGAAGCTGTTACATGGTGACACAGCAGCCAGTGGCACAGAACAAAGCTAGAAAAGATGCCAAAAAGCCTGCGTGTGGAAAGAAACCTGCTGCCTCTGAACATGTTTAGAGAGCCCCAGGTAGGTTTAAGTTGGAAACCTTTCCCCTAATGGTAAAGCAGGTTAGAAAACAAATACAACTAAAGACCAGGGCGTTCATTCCAGCACCAGGGCTCCAAAGGGCTGGACAGGGTCCCCTTGAGCCTCCCCTACTATTTGTTTTCTGGGAGGTTGGTCTTCCTCTGGGTCTTAAAATCCCTATCTGCACAGTGGGGAGAAGAGTCATTTATCCTCTTCCAGGTACTGCGGGTCCCTGGTATAAAGATTTCTGAATTAAGGGAAAGATGAAGCCAAAGAAGATACATCATTAGGATGAGAACAGAGGTTCTCAAACCCTGGAGAGAGGGTGCGACTTTGACAAAGTCAATGTCACACAGTCAACATGCCTGACTTAGCCAGCATGAAAAGAACCCACATCAGTCAGAAGCAAATGCATGGGCACAGCTACAGACAAAACTGCATAACTTGAAAGGGACATAAGTTGGCCAATGAGACCAGAATATGTTTTTCCCAAGCCCAAGTCCCTGGGTCAACATGAAGTCTCCAAAGTTGGAGGATATACTTATTCTTCCCCCTCACCTGTGTAGAAGCTGGAATGATTATGCTGATTTTCTTGCTCAAAGATGCTTTTGGTCTGAGAGTCAAATCGGAGCCACAGTCCAATGGCCAGGACTGCAATTCCTGCAAGCTGCAAAGACACGAATAAGGACGTCAGCATTAATCCTGGCTGCCAGAGACAAAGAATTCAGTCCTCAGGCCCTGAAGGGTGAAGCCTGACACTTGCAGAGGACTCTGGGAGCACTCTCGGTCTTGATTCACACACATCTGGCAGTCCCAGAAGCCTGTGGGTACGTGTGTGTGATCAATGTGCTAGAAGTATCAGCAAGCTGGGAATAAGCATGAGCAGCAGTACAACAGCTGACTGGGTACTTTCATAGGCAAGGAAATACTGTATAGTGTGGAAATGGACAACTATAGCTACATGCAGTAGTCCTATGAGTGCATCGCACAAGGATAAAAGGAGCAAGAAACACAAGAATACGTGCAATAGGATTCCATAAAGTTAAAAATTACTAAATTGAAGCCAGGTGTGGTGGCCCACACTTACAATCCTAGCACTCTGGGAGGCCAAGGCAGGTGGATTGCTTAAGCTCAGGAGTTCAAGACGAGCCTAAGCAAGAGTGAGTCTCTAATAAAAATAGAAAAATTAACCAGGTGTTATGGTGGGTCCCTGTAGTCCCAAACTACCTGGGAGCCCAAGAGTTTCGTGTTGCTGTGAGCTATAATACCACAGTATTCTACCCAGAGTGACAGTGAGCCTCTTATCTCAAAAAAATTAAAGAATTTACAAAACTCTTTAGGGATGTCCATGGATGTATTATGCTTATATGTGCCTATAAATAATAAAAAAGTAAAAAGTGACTGTCATCAAGGGAGTGATGACCTCCAGGCGGAGGGAGGGATTTCTGGTCAGGGAGGAGCGCATGGTGGCGGTGGCTAGGGCACTGGCAATATTCTGCCTTCTAACTTGGGTGATGGCTACATGGACACGGAGACACATGCACCAAGGAAAGTAGGTGCAATGTCATTAGAGACCCACTGCACCATAAATGACATCAGGCCTCACGCTGGTCCCTAACCTCTTCACAAGGCCCAGTCCTGGCTTGTCACTGCTGAACTAGATGCGGGCAAAGGAGGCCTCCGGCCAACCCGCCACCCCCGCCCCACCACACTCCGGCGCCAGCTGAGCACCCTGTTGTCGCTCGTACCAGGGCTTGCCGGGGGAGTGACTCATAGGCCTCTAGTGTAGTGGCTGGCTGGACGTGGGAGTGAGTAGGCCCCAGGTTTTGCCGGTTCACCCCCCTCAGTGGAGGCACTCTTATGTCAGGGCCCTGCTGGCCAGGGACCTTGATTCTCGACTCCAGGAGCTGGTGACAGCTGCCTCTCTTTCCTTTTCCCTGTGACCTGGCAGTGGGTTTGGACATGCTGGGTGGAGAATGGAGATAGCAACATTTGGAGGGGCTGTCCCAGACCCCAGCTGCACAACTGTGCCCACACCCCAGTGGCACAGGCAGATTTCCTCTTATCACAGAGTGTATTTCCAGGATTCCTGGCTTCAGTTTTCCCATCTGTAAAACAGGAATGATAAGATGTAGCCCTTTCTTGCCTTTGGCAAGAAGGCTAAAGAATAAAGGAGATTATACCAGAAGAAGTACTCTGAAGGAGGTGGTTAACAAATGGGTTTGGGAGAATAACTTGACTTTATCAGCAGGAAGGTCAACCAGCATTGCACTCCCATCCCCACAGGCAGTCACTCAGCATCTTCCCAAATGTCTTAGTCCTCACCTTAGGTAAGGCAACTCCAAACCTAGTAACGACTATACAACGCCAAATACCCCATGGCTGGACAATGTAGGAGAGAAAAAACTCACAGAAGTGTAAGAGTTAAAATGAACCTAAGAGTTTTTTTTTTTTTTTGTGACAGAGCCTCAAGCTGTCACCCTGGATAGAGTGCCGTGGCATCACAGCTCACAGCAACCTCCAACTCCCGGGCTCAAGCGAGTCTCCTGCCTCTGCCTCCCAAGTAGCTGGGCCTACAGGCGCCCACCACAACGCCCAGCCATTTTTTTGTTGTTGTTGCAGCCGTCATTATTTGGCGGGTCCAGGCCGGATTCAAACCGGCCAGCTGAGGTGTATGTGGCTGGCGCCTTAGCCTGTTGAGCCACAGGCACTGAGCCTGAACCTGAGAGTTTTGTGTTACAACATGGGCCAGGTTTTTCTTCTTATTAATAAGACAAGCAGGCTCGGTGGCCATAGCACAGTGTTTATGGCGCCAGCCACATACACCGAGGGTGGTGGGTTCGAACCCGGCCCAGGTCAGCTAAACAAACAATCGCAACTGCAACAAAAAATAGCCAAGTGTTGTGGCAGGCACCTGTAGTCCCAGCTACTTGGGAGGCTGAGGCAAGAGAATCACTTAAGTCCAAGAGAATTTGAGGTTGCTGTGAGCTATGATGCCACAGCACTCTACCAAGGGCAACCTAGTGCAGCTCTGTCTCAAAATAATAATAATAATAACAACAACAATAATAAGACATGCAGGTGAGCGAAGGTTTCCTGGCCTAATCCAAAGACATCAGAGCATTGCTTCATGGGGTAAGTGCGAGTCTCTCCCGCTCACCAGGAGCACCACAGGCAGCTCAGCCATGGGGGGCCCAGCTGGGAGCACTGTGGGTTGGAATAGGTGTGTGTCTTAAACCTATATACATGAGGGACTGGCCAGGGTACACTTTGGGGGGGGGTCTTCACTCTGTGGGTGGCAGGCCCTGGCTTAGGTCCCTCAGGGCCCTTAAGGCACAAAGGTAATACTTTCCTCCAACAAAAGAGGCCCAATAAGGCCCCTGGAATGGGAAAACAGGGGCTATGACCTCCTTCTAGACATACACATGTTAACCTGAAAACTGCAGGTTGGATCTCAGTTTGTTTGGCCAGCACTTAGGGTGACATAGTGAGACTCTGTCTCAAAAAAAAAAAAAAGAATGAAAACACTCCCAGGCCAGCAAGGGAACTGTGCTAAGGAAGATGAGACAAAGCTACACTTTGCACAGAAGCTTCTCACAGGCAGAAAGTGGGTCTCCTTGGGAATGATCCCACGCTCAGATAGTGACACGTACCCAAGTGAAACCTCCACCTGTACGGCCCCGTCCATTTCATAGAGAGCCTTAGTTTTGAGAACCCTGAGCCAATTTATAAAAGTCTGTCATTTATCTGGTCTTGGTGTTCAGATAGTAAAAGGAACACACAGACAGAAGAAATGCAACCAGAAGGGAAAGGAAGCATTTCCACTCTGAACTTGGTCAAGCACAAGGCCAGATACAGGAGTCGGAAGTCCCGTGTTTGGACCCCACCCCAAAACTATCATGTTCATTGTTTTGCTGCAACGAGGAAGGAAAACTCGCCACAGAGTGAGCATCATCCAGTCTTTTTTGATCAGTCCTGTCCCTCGTTAGGGTTTAAGCCACGCACCTGTTCTAGCCCACAACGCTCCCAACTGTGCCCACCACAGGAGAGCTGCCTGTGGTGCTCCTGGTGGGCAGAAGAGACTCACACTTCTCCCCTAGGAAGCAAAAAGAGAAGGACAGGCTGGGTATGGTGGCTCATGCCTACAACCCCCTGTGGCTCAACGGGCTAAGGCGCCAGCCACGTACACCTGAGCTGAGAGGTTACTTGGGGCAAGGAGTTTAAGATCAGCCTGGGCGGGCGGCACCTGTGGAACAGTGGGTAGGGCGCCGGCCCCATATACCGAGGGTAGCAGGCTTGCACCTGGCTCTGGCCAAACTGCAACAAAAAAATAGCCAGGTGCTGTGGCGGGCACCTGTAGTCCCAGCTACTTGGGAGGCTGAGCCAAGAAAATCACCTAAGCCCAGGAGTTGGAGGTTGCTGTGAGCTGTGATGCCATAGCACTCTACTGAGAGCAACCAAGTGAGACTCTATCTCTAAAAACAAACAAAACAAAGATCAGCCTGGGCAACATAGTGAAACCTCCAACCCTACAAAAAAATTAAAAAAATTAGTCAGGCATGGTGATACACGCCTATAGTCCCAGCTGCTCAGGAGGATCACCTGAGTCCAGTTTGAGGTTGCTATGAGCCAGTCTGATCCAATGGCACTCCAGCCTGGGTGGACAGAGTGTGACCCTGTCTCTAAAATAAAAAAAGAAAGTTTCATGAAACCCAGAGGGGAAGGGAGAGCCA
Organism: Perodicticus potto; assembly: GCA_963574655.1. Taxonomy (NCBI): domain Eukaryota; kingdom Metazoa; phylum Chordata; class Mammalia; order Primates; family Lorisidae; genus Perodicticus; species Perodicticus potto. The sequence continues at coordinate 12,788 of CAUYRH010114480.1, read as the reverse complement.
ACCAACACCAGGACCGGGAACACTCGGTTCACAAAAATCATAGAGAAGTGAACACTGCTGTCTTTTTTGATCAAGTTACTGAGTTAACTGGCTGGAGGAGATGCATTGTAAGCCACTAGTGGCTCTACTTTCTGTAATGCTATTGGAGAAATCACTCCAGTTGGCTGAGTCACAACAGTCTAGGGTGACAGGGTCACAAAACTGTACAACTGGTACCTGGCTGGCTGTTCAGGGAGCACTGTCTAAGGAACTCCAAAGCACTTCCTACCAGAACTCACCGAGGTGTGGCAGAGGGGTCCCTCTACCCCCACCTGACCCTCAGCCCCAGCTACTTTAATAATAGAGGAAACTAAATGGGAAGGGGGCAGCACAAGAACCAAAGACAGCGTTAGCCTTTAAAAGAGGGCGCCAAGTTAATTATCAGGGGATTCCATAAAATGAGAACACAGGAGCCTGGGAGGCCATAGAGCCAATGGCGTCCCCCCAGGTTAATTAACTGACATGTGGCAGGCACGCTGGCCACACAATCCCCTCAGTTGCTGACTGGCTCTGGTCCATCAGTGCAGGAACTGAGCAGGTCTGATGCAAACGCTCGGCTGGATGATACCTGGTCTCGGGGTCCTAGAGAGAGAATGGCAACCAGCCTATCCTAAAAAACCCAGATGGTCTGGTGGGGAAGAAGGACAAAGTCCACAGCCTCTATCCCAAGGCTGAGGCCCTGCCACAGTCTGCCTAGTTTCTTCTTTTGTTGCCAAAAAAAGCCAAATGGAAACATTCTTGTTTTGCTGGGAAAAGCTCCTTTGCCATCTGGACAAAAATGGTTCTATCCTTTTCATAATGCAATGAGAAAAAATAGCTTTCCCCCCATTGTTTTATTGGAAATTTCCTCATTTCTTTACTTGTGTTATTTTCTTAGCAGATGACGGGCCATGAGAAAAACTTGAGACAAACCTAAATTGAGGACTGCGTACAAAATACTTGACCAGTACTTCCCAAAACTGTCAAGGTCATGAAAAACAAAGAAAAGCAGAAACTCTCACAGACCAGAGGAGATTAAGGGGACATGACAACTGTCCTGTGGTGACCCTGGAACAGAAAGAGGACGTTAGTGGGAAAACCAGTAAAATCCAAGTTAAGTGTGGAATTCAGTTAGCAGAATGTACCAGCGTTTGTTTCCCAGTTCTGACAAATGTAACATGGTAACATCAGATGTTACCATGGGAAAGCCAGGCAGGAAGATAAGAGAAACTCTGTACCATCTTTACAACTTTTTGGTAGGTCTAAAGCTATTCTAAAGCCAAGTATATAAAAACAATATAAAGACGCTTCCTGTCTGCTTCAAGAACCTGCTCCACTAATTAACCTCTTTGCTGACTCTGCAATTCTGTCTCTGCCACCTTTTAGCCCTTTGCCAACAACACGGGCAGCTCTCTCTATCCTAAAAAACTCAACAGGACAAAAATCAGAAACAAAACTCTCTTTCTTTTTCAACCTCCTTCAAGTGGCTCTGCACTTTCCCATAACCACCTCTGAGACCTCACTTATCAGTCACTGTTCGCTCTCCCACCCTAACTCTGTCTTCATGCAGGAAGGCAGCACTTTCTCTCAAAGGCTGCCTTGCCAAGTCAAGATTTGGGCTCAGTCCCCACTATCAATCTCATAGCAGCTGACACCATTGAACCCTGTCTCTTCCTCATCTGCTCCTTAGAATCTCTCCAAGTTTCCCATACAAGCCTCCTGCATGGTCCCTCCCCCAGACACTAGCCACCCAGACCTGCTGCTTCCCCATCCAGATTTTTCCCCACTTCCCCTGAAACGCCTTTCTTTCCAGCACCCTCACATGATGTACTTTCTCTAACTTGGGGCTTGTGTCACATTTCACCAGGGCAAAAGCTCCTTGAGGTCTGGAGTCATTCTTGTATCTGCCTCATCCAGAACAGTCATTAGTAAATAATTTTTCAGTAAACAAATGACTACTTTGATGCAACAGAACCTTTTGAAAGCCCTGGATTTCTTCTCCTGGGGCCTCTCCCTTGGGACCAGCCTCCTTTCCTGCCCAGCTCTGCATCAGGATCCATCTTCCAGTATCTCAGAGCACAGAGTCAGAAACCACAAAGCACAATTATTTGCCCAGAGAAAATACCGAGGAAGACCCTTGAGGGCTGGCTGGGGAGCATCTGCTGGCCGACAAAGATTTTCCTCTCTGTATGTGATGCATGTCAAAACGAGTGGTTTAGGGCAAACCCTTATACTGTCTTTTGAAAAACAAAGTTTATGAAAAGTCCATACCTTGCTGTTGAAGGAAATTTAACTCTAAAATATGACTACTTGACATAAACAAACTTTTTAAGTAAAGGCCATTCCTAATTATAAAGTATTGAAAGGGGACTTTCCTCTACCTGCATAAAACTGGACCGACCAAATTAAAAGATTAAAGGGGAGCAAATGACTTCTCTTCCTCACCCTGATGCTAGCAGACCAGGCCCAAATAATCTAAAGCACAATACCCATCTCTCAGGTTAACTTACAAGTCAATCTGTTTCCTCCACTTATTCATCCTCCATAGCAACCACTTACTGCACCAATACTACACCGTCTCCCCCCTCCCTTCAAAAAAGATACCCTACTGTTAAAGGGATCTGACCATCCTTGAGACACTGGGTTATCACTCTTGTGGTTCCCCCCATGCACATGGAGTTCAGAAATAAACATTTCTCTTATTAATCTGGCTCAATTGTAAATTTATCTTTCAGTAACCTTTTTTTTTTTTTTTTTTTAAGGAAGGAGGACAAGTTTCCCATGATCCCTATACTGTCCTTACTCCTTTTTTTTTTGAGATGGTCTCACTTTCTCATCCTCGGTAGAATGTCATGGCGTCATAGCTCATAGCAACCTCAAAACTCTTGGGCTCAGGTGATCTGTCTTGCCTCAGACTCTTGAGTAGCTGGGACTATAGGTGCCAGCTCCAATGCCTGGCTAGTTTTAAAGATGTGGTCTGACTCTAGCTCAGGCTGGTCTCGAACTCTTGAGCTCAGGCTAGCCACCCATCTTAGCCTCCTTGTGAGCCACTGAGCCTGGCCTGTCCTCACTCTTAATTTGAACTCTACCAGCACCCCTTTCAGCAAACAAGTCCAGTTAAATACTCTATTTCTGATGAACACACAAGTAAGTCGGTCACCTGTGGCTGATGCCAGCCTCAGGAGACAGGAAAGCCCAGCTCTGCCCCAAATTCCAGCCCACAACGAACGGTGTCCTGATCATCTCTCTCTTCCTACTTACCCACTCCTGAAAGCACAATTCACTAAATGTGCCCACGCAAAGACTAGATTTCAGTGACTCACACAACAAATCCTGTGGCAGGGATAGGCTCAGAAATCTCACACTGAAACACACACCAGGAATTAAAGGAAACATTTCCAATTCCAAAGGAGGATTAAAAAAAAAAGAAAGAAAGAAAAAGCCCTAAGTGTAATGGAGCTTAAAGGTACCTGAAGACCCTTTGCCAACTTTGCAAAACTAGTTCCAATTAGAACCTGAGGTGGTATGTATGCACAGGCAGGCCTATTGACAGAAACACTCGCTCCAAGTAGGCGGTAGGAGGTGACAGGAGAACAACTGGATGAATGAAGAATGAGGTTTCAGAGTGTGGGGGGAAGGGCAGTGCGGCCATCCCTCAGGTGGGAGGGATAAATCCCACTTCAAAGAAAAATCCTGTTGCAGCAAACAAACTGGGTGGTCGGACTTGGCTAGGTCTCCTTTCCTCCAAGTTCCCCCTTCTGTAATAAGACCTGACTGCCCATACAATTTTTTAAAAGGACAAAATATTTGTAATACTTCCTCTACCCAGCTGCCTGAGAAAGCCAAGTTAAGTGGAAAGGAGAGCTTTCTCCACAGTGGTTCCTCTGTAAAGCCTGCCTCAGATTTGAGGAGGCCACATCTGTCACTTTAGGAGGGGCTGGAGGAGGACAGTGCCTGGCAAGAAGGGATAGCTTTCTTCCCACTTCCCATGGTCCTTCTGGAAAAGCAATGGCTATCTGGCTACTCTGCAGACCCTAAGGTCAAAAAAGACCGTAACATTTTCAGAAGGAAACAGGGGGCTTAAAAGAAAGAAAAGTGAGGAGGGAAAGGCCCTGGTGCTGCCTGCCACCTGCGCCCCTGTGCCACCTAGCACCTGGGGTGGTTGTCAGAACTGCCTGAGGGAGAATTCTAGACACACACACACCTGCCTCAGCTCCACTACAGGGGGTTCTGTGTACTCCCAGGAATGTTACTGTTTACTTCAGCTGAGAATGACTGGACTAGTGAGGGGTGTGGACTCTGGGGCTAATTCTGCACTGCCACCTAGGAGCTCTGAGAGCACTTTCTTCAGTTGCTTTGAACCTTAGGAGTCCTTATTTATAAAAAACATAGTCTAGTATCTGTCCTGTCCTTAATATAGATTGAAGCAGAAGACTGACTGAGGTAATGCATGAAAAACACCCCGAAATCATTAAGGGCTATAGCCAGCCAGATTCTTTAGGAGAAAAAAGATTACAATAATGATAACGATAATAACAGCAAACCCTGAGAAAGACATGAGGCGACAGTGGGGTGGGTAATTCGTGAGCATTCTGCGGACTTCTGCTGTATGTCCTGTGATCTGAGAAGGCAGCCAGGTAAGAGCAGGGTAATTTAGGACACGGAGGTTGTTTTCTGGCTTCTGTGTAAATGTTGTGTGACAGGGGAAGATGGATAAATTTACCTTCTTCACGCCCACGAACTGCCTCCCAGAGCTCTACGATGGGTGGCAAGGTCCAAAAGAAAAGTCAGAAAGGAAGATTAAAGGGGGCCTGTTTGCTCACGTTAGACTTGTCCTTCCTCGGATCACAGGCTGGGTCCATGGGCGAGTTAGCCCCACTTAAAGGCATTATTAGAGACGCAGATAACACAGAGGGAGGGACTTTCCAGGGTTGGGCAGGAAAGGAAACCTTGGCTCTTTAAATCCCTTTGATAAGATGCATATCAGCTCTGGTTTTTGTTTTTAATTTTGTAATGTACCGGACTTGGGAGATCATTAGGCACAGCTATCCATGGCATGGAGGAAGCCAGTAAGTACCAGATAGAACCTTGAGGACGCAAGGTTCCCTCATCATCCTTTTTCCGGACGCCAGCACAAAGTGACACTTTCAGAAAGCCACAGAAGTGGAGGGAGGCCCTCTATGTTCCCAGAGGCTTCAACGTTTAAAAACAAGTCAGGCCACCCAGACCTGTGGGCTCTGGGCCTCACCCATCTCCATGGCAACCTCAGCTCACCACCGCATGCCAGGCCTGGATGGGGTGATTCACCCTCAGGAGGCCTGGCCGGCCAGTGCCAGCAGGAACAGGCGGGATCCTGGTGCCCGCAGCCTTCTCTAGGTCTCTCCCTGTGTCCTTTTCCCCCACCTCCAAATTAAGGCTGGAGCTGTTGTCTTTGGAAGGGCAAAGCCACTTGGGCAGAGAAATATCAACAAGAAAACCAAACTCCACTCTAATCAGCAGAAAAAACTGCCATGACTTGCTCTCCTTAAGGGCCACAAGTAAACTACTAGCTCATGGCAGAATATAGAAATACCAATAAGGGCGTAGCACAGACTTCAGTTTTCCTAGAGCCAAGGTAGAGACCACAGCTCTGGAGAACACAAGTCCCCCACTTAGGGTATTGACACCCTGGGACCTAGGCAGGTACACACTGGGGCCACCTCTTCTCCAGACAACTTCTGCCCTTGGAGCTTCTACCCAGCTACTGTCTCAAAGTGGTGCTTGAATCTTCAGAAGTTTGTGTCCTCAAAGGCAACCTGAAACCCTTCCCCATGCTAGTGGTTCTCAAAGTGGGATCCCCCAAACAGCAGTGGCAGCACCTGGGAACTTGTCAGACATACAAACTTGCAGTCCCCAGTCTAAGAATCACTATTCTAAGCCTTCATTTAAACTCTGAACGTGGGCGGAGGCAAGTAGGGCGTAGGGCGCCGGCCCCAGCCGAACTGCATCAAAAATTAGCTGGGCGCCGTGGCAGGCGCCTGTAGTCCCAGCTACCTGGGAGGCTGAGGCAAGAGAATAGCTCAAGCCTAAGAGGTGGAGGTTGCTGTGAGCTGTGACTCCACAGCACTCTACGGAGGGCGATAGAGTGAGACTCTGTCTCTACAAAAAAAAAAAAAAAACAAAAAACTCTGAACATTCAGAAAGGACAGGGGGAAAAGCTTTCTCTGGGGGTTCCGAATGCGGAGAATAGCTTTCTAAATGCCAGTGCCAAAAAGCACGAAGCCATAGGTGGGAGGTGTGCTGTGCTTTCTCTGAACCCAAAGATCCTTGTCCAAGTAAGGAGCTTGAGTAAGGGAGAGCTCACAGCTTCTGCTCAACAAAGGGACAAAATCCACTTTCCATTAAGACCTGGACGGTGGGGGCTCAAATGCTCTGACCAGCACTGGGAAACCATGGGGCATGTACCTGAGACCACTTTGGAATTGCTGCATGGTGACAGCTAAAGATGAGGATAGAGAGAGAGGTAAGAAGGGAGAGACTCTGGCACGAAATTTTCATGTAAACCTACTGAGCCAGGAAATCACAGTAAATGGCTCAAGCTGGAACCTGCATTTGGCTCCGAAAGGTGCATCCATCACCTGGGCCCTGCCCTGTGGCCCGTGAACCTTCCTCGGGCACAGGACCTCATGACTCAGTGGGCACACCCACCCCCGTTTCTGTAGCCTGCTGTGCTCCCGAAGCCAGGTTCCTATTAGGCACCCGAGTGCTAGAAAAAAAAACAATTAAAAAAAAATACGTTCAGGCTCGGCACCCATAGCACAGTGGTTATGAGGCTGGTCAAATCCGGCCAGCTAAACAACTACAACAAAAAATAGCCGAGCATTGTGGGTAGTCCCAGCTACTTGGAAGGCTGAAGCAAGAGGATCACTTAAGCCCAAGAGTTTGAGGTTGCTGTGAGCTGTGATGCCACTGCACTCTAGCAAGGGTAACATAGTGACACTCTGTCTCAAACAAACAAACACATTTAGAGGCTGATGATCAGGTTATAGGCTACCCAGCTTTAGTGCTGGCTTGACTTCTGGCAGGCTTTTCTGTCCATTAGCAACTCCTACAGAGGATGGGCAAGGGAGAATAAATAAGAGCCATGATAGTACTGTAAGGATAGCAACAAGGACCCATGCATCCCACACGTGATACGAAGTAGTTTATGTCAAGTTTCTCACTGAACTCTCAAATCATCCTTTTTTTGGACAGTTTTACTGTCGGTACACTCGGTAGGGTGCCGTGAGGTCATAGCTCACAGCAACCTCAAACTCTCGGGCTTAAGTGATGCTCTTGCCTCAGCCTCCCGAGTAGGACTACAGGCACCTACCACAACACCTGGCTATTTTTTGGTTGCAGTTGTCATTGCTGTTTAGCTGGCCCCCCTGGGCTGGGTTCGAACCCGCCTGCCTCGGTGTATGTGGCTGGCGCCCTAACCACTGAGCTAGGGGTGCTGAGCCGAATCATCCTTCTTTTATAGATAAATCAGGCTCAGAGATGTTAAACAACTCACTCAAAAAGACACAGCCTGTTAAGAGGCAGCTCAAACAGAACCATGTCCAAACAGAAAACTCGTAGCCACTTCTTGATGCACTGTGCTTCCTCACAGCCCAGGTGGTGTGAGTGGGCAGGATGGAAACCCTTAAGAACTTTTCTTGGGAGGACAGACAAGGAGGGTGGTTTGGACATGCTGAACCTGGCAAAACACTGACTTAAACCTTAACCTGGTGACAAAAATTGCCCTGCCTGCTGTGGTCTGATGACCGCTGCAGATTCAGGGTATCAACCTCAGCCTTAGTGAGGGCCAAGAGGGACCTCTTTCTCACTTTCCCTCTGGTCAAGCGTTCTCACCCCTGCTCAGATTGGCACACTGTAAATTAAATTTGCAGTTAAGGCCTGTTGTGGTGGCTCATGCCTGCAATCCTAGCACACTGGGAGGCCAAGGTGGGTAGATCACCTGAGCTTAGGAGCCTGAGCAAGACCAAAACCCCATCTCTACTAAAAATAGAAAAACTAGCCAGGTGTGTGGTGGGTACCTATAGTCTCAGCTACTGGGGAGGCTGAGGCAAGAGGATTGCTTGAGCTCAAGAGTTTAAGGTTGCTGTGAGCTATGGTACTAGCACTCTACCCCAGGGTGACGTAGTGAGATTGTCTCGAAAAAACAAAAAATAGATAAATAAAATGAATTTTCAATTAAGCCCCACAAGGGAACCCTCTGCCCACCGGGGCATCCTCACAGGGCACGTTGAGTAAAGTGCAAAACTGCTTGCTCACTTGTCCACCTTCCCCAAACTGGGGAAATCTCAGAAAGGAGCGTTTTGCAGACAGGAAGAAAGATAAATCCTCTAATTCATGTTCTGAGAGGGAGAAAGACTGCAGTAAAATTTTAGCTTTGAGTGATTCTGTGTGATGTAATCTCACAGAACTGAAGCAGTAACACGCGGATGAACGGGAAGACTGACACAACCTCAGTATTTGAAAAACTTTACAAAAGCAGAGGCAGTGACAAGTGCAGCAATGGCTAACATGTGAGCCCTTCCTGTGAGCCAGGCCCATGATAACAGCTTTACAGTGACCATCCCACTATTCCTCATAACAACGCTAAGACTTCGGTTTTACGTGTGTTATTACCTTCATTATCCACGGAGAAGGAAAGTGGGGCTGGAGAGTCACTGATACGCTGCCTGTCCACAGGAATCCATATTTCCATCAAGCCAATTCCGCCCTCCCCCACCAATTATCCTGGGCCATAAATGGCCCTCTGCTACTAATGTTTCTCTTTTGCAGCAATAAGGGAAGGTGTGGGGTGGGGCCCATAACAAAAAACCCCTAACTACCTAGAAAAGCCAGTTGCGGAGGTCTCCTATGGCCATTTAGCGCACTAGACATTGAGAAGATTGTAGACCACCTACACAATTCAACATAAAAAAGATCATAATTATAAAAGAAATAAAAAGATACTTAAAAAAAAAAAAAAAGCACTTATTTTCCGTGACTCTTTGGCTTTACCCGCATTGCTCCCTAAACACATGCTTAGCCTACCGCTGACCCCCTGGGCTCCCTTTCTGTAGAGTCTCGTGACCTTAGGGAGGGAGCTCCATGGCTGGACGGGTGAAGGTGGCCCCAAACAGCTACGGCATGTGGGTGCCCCATCGTGCTATGCCCGGCACTTCTGGGCATTACTTTACAGGGCAACATTCTCTTTAAGAGGAGCAGTCAAGCCATGCATTAGAGGTTTCCCCGGGAGAAGATGAACTGTGGGAGATGGTAGCTATAATGCAAGGCCCTGTTGCCCCTGTTTGTTCCTTAGACGGCTGCCCTATACTCTGAGAGCTAGTCAGGATCACCCCAATGAGTGATGAGGAAACAGAGAGATGAAGTGACTTGCCTATGCTCACAGAGCAAGAATGAGTGACCCTGGCTCGGCACCTGTGGCTCAACCGGCTAAGGCGCCAGTCATGTACACCTGAGCGGGTGGGTTCGAATCCAGCCTGGGCCCGCCAAACAATGACGGCTCCAACCAAAAAATGGCCGGGCGTTGTGATGGGCTCCTGTAGTCCCAGCTACTTGGGAGGCAAAGGCAGGAGACTCACTTGAGCCCAGGAGTTGGTGGTTGCTGTGAGCTGTGAAGCCACGGCACTCTGTCCAGGGTGACAGCTTGAGGCTCTGCCTCAAAAAAAAAAAAAAAAAAAAAAAAAGAACAGTGACCCAGTTGCCAGCACTCTCTGAAATGGGGTGCACAACGCGTGCCCTGCAGAGATCAGTTACTTGACTCGGCCTGTCTCATCCCTGGTAGAAAGGACGCAGCTGAGTCTCCTCCCTGGGGTGTGGCAGAGAATGAAGAGCTAAGTAAGCTTTCTGTCAGCATGCCTTTATGGAAATCAGGCGGCTACCTGGTCTGAACAAGTTCAGGGGTTGTACAATCCTCCCTTCTAAGGACACAGTCAGCACCCCAGGCCCTTATTCTCCTTGGGAGAGAGGCTTCAGCTAACATGGTGTGCTGCTGTGAGGATGCTGGGGCTGGCGGGGGGTGGGGGCTGCCTGAGGTAACCTCTTTCTAAACAAGAAATCTCATTTCAAGTTTCCACTGTCTGCTTGCCAGATGCGGAGCACACACCAGCCAGCCCATAAATCCCTTTTCCGCTGAAAGCAGGCATTCTGATCTTAACCAGAATCATCTGATGTGGGGGATTGTTTGGGGGAAGTTTTGCTTTAAATTCCAGAATACCACCCATTTGTTCTCCATTGTGTTGGTCTCACTGAGATGTCTGGCGGTGATGCACACAGCCTCCTGTTTACAAGCTTTAGCCGCTTAGACCGGCTCTAGCTCGCACTCCATCTATGGAGATGGGTACCACGTGTGTCATGGCCCTGAGGGACTGGTGAAGATGCCCCTTCTCTTACAGTGTCCAGGCAATGCCACGTGGCACATGGACTGGAAATGTGGACAAAAGGCACTCCTGGCACTACTTGGTGCCCCGCTCCCCGCCCAATCACAGGACATTCTGAGCCCTGAGCCACAAAGGTGGGGCCCACAGTCCTTAAACCCCTATGTCTAACCTGTCGCCTGTCCTACCCCTCTGCCAGGAGCTCTGCCTTCACTTTAGGACTCTCTCTTTTCTTTTTTTGAGACAGAGCCTCAAGCTGTCGCCCTGGGTAGAGTGCAGTGGCGTCACAGCTCACAGCAACCACCAACTTCTGGGCTTAAGTGATTCTCCTGCCTCCACCTCCCAAGTAGTTGGGACTACCGGCACCCACCACAACACTCGGCTATTTTTTGGTTGGAGTTGTCATTGTTGTTTGGCAGGCCCGGGCTGGACTGGAATCCGCCAGCTCTAGTTGTGTGTGGCTGGCGCCTTAGCTGCTTGAGCTACAGGCACCGAGCCCACTTTAGGTCTCTTAATTATTAGAAGTAAGCATTCAAATATTTGCTATCTATGCCCCACACCCTATGCTAAGCACTTCACTAGTATTTAATTTCCACAGTAGGCCCACCAGGTTAAGTAATATTATCTTCCATTTTTTAGATGAGCAAACTAGGGCACAGAAGTTAAGTTGGGCTTTGTGGCAGGTGCCTGTAGTCCCAGCTACTTCGGAGGCTGAGGCAAGAGAATCACTTAATCCCAAGAGTTTGAGGTTGCTGTGAGCTGTGACGCCACAGCACTCTACCCAGGGCGACAGCTTGAGACTCTGTCTCAAAAAAAGAAAAAAAGAAAACCTGCAGAGCTAAAACTTGAACCCAGAACCAACTGGCTACAAAGCCCAAATTCTCAATCATTTTGTTTAAACTGCTTATCTTTTTGATCCTTTTTTTAAATTCCAGGGCCAGAATCTCTCCCTTTTGCCCTTTCTGCTTCCTTGTCATATTTGATCCCATTTCAAAAGTGGCACCTCCTAGCCTTAAAGTCTCTGGGGGAGCACATTGATAAGGAAAGGCAGGCAGCTTATAGGAAACCACCTTCTCACTGACAGGAAGGCACCTGTAGTGGCCTGTCTCAGGGGGAGCTGCTCACTGGACAATCTGAAAAAAGAGCTAGTGCTGCTTTTCCCTGGCTTCTGGCCTGAGAGCTTTGGCCACACCCTTGCTCCCTGGCCAGAAAGCCAGAGCAGACATAAGCAGAACTCTGGGAAACAAAGACTCTCCAGGGCAACTTGGCAAGTTCCCTTCTCTCTGGGGCTTAACTACTGCTCCAGCTGTCCATCAGCCACTGCGTCCACAGACGGGACTGCAGCCCACCAAGTGGCTGTTGTCCCTGTATCGCCTATAAAAATGGCAGTGAGACCCAGAGTCTCTGCCCTTTCTCCATGGTACCATCCTACCAGCAATAAACAAAGGGAACAAGAAGGGATCAGCACAGGCCTCTGTGTTATAGCCCTGGGCACAAGCTCGAGACACACCCCATGTTCTTAAGGGCACCTGCACGGGGAGAGGATAATGTCAGCTTCCACTACAAAGAAAGCCTGAGTATCCCTCCCTAGAAGTGGAAGGGAATCACATTTCTACTTGAAATTTCTACTTTTCTGGGTCTCTAAAGGATTGTCTGTCTTAGATAAAGTCAGGATGACAATTTGATTTGAGTGGAGGAAAGTAGAGTATGAAGAGATTTTCCCAGGCTTGTGGAAAGAAAGCTTTAAAACATTTGAACTTTGGGGCGGCGCGTTCAAGCCCGTCCCTGGCCAAAACAGCAAAAAAAAAAAAAAAAAAAAAAAAGGAAGGTGTCCATACAGCACCAGGGAGGGCAGGAGGAACATGCCCTAGAGGGAAGGGTTTCCCTTGCACATTCCTCTCTAGGAGTGGGGCCACTGAGGGACGAAGGGGTGGTTCCCCCCAAAAACTCAGCAGAGCTGGGGCAAAGATACAATGGGAACATACAAACGGGCACAATGCCACTGCTTACCTGGAAGGGGAGAGGTGAACTGTATTCAAACACTGAACTTTTATTAACTAGAAAAGTAATGACAAGGCTTGGCATCTATAGCTCAGCAGCTAGGGTGCCAGCCACATACACAGGAGCTGGCTGGTTCGAATCCAGCCCGGGCCTGCCTCACAACGATGACAACTATAACAACACCAACAAAAAAAAAAAAATAGCTGGGCATTGTGGCGGGCACCTGTAGTCCCAGCTACTTGGGTGGCTGAGGCACGAGAATCGCGTAAGCCCGAGTGTTTGAGATTGCTGGGAGCTCTGGTACCATAGTGCGCCTCTGTCTCAAAAAAAAACTCCATGGATTCCCTCGATCGGCGGGTT
>CAUYRH010114477.1:0-17765 GCA_963574655.1 Perodicticus potto | reverse complement strand
TTCAGCATAAGGTTATTTAGCTTCTATGTTTTTGTATGAGTATGCAGATTCCTGTTGTTATTGAGTTCAACTTTTATTCCATCATGGTCTGAGAAGATGCATGGAATAATTTCTATTCTTTTAAATTTGTTGAGGTTAGGCTTGTGACCTAAGATGTGATTGATTTTGGAGTATTTTCCATGGACTGATGAGAAGAACGTGTATTCAAATTTTGTTAAGATGAAATGTTGTGTAGATGTCTGTTAAATCCAAATGTTGAATGGTTAAGTTTAAGTCTAAAATTTCCTTCCTTAGCTTCTAATTGGAGGATCTATCCAACACTCCTAAAGGAGTGTTAAAATTTCTGACTACAATGGAGCTGGAGAAAGTCAAGTTGCTCATGTCTGTTAGAGTTTCTCTTATAAATTGATGTGCATTCTGGTTGGGCACATAAATATTAATAATTGAAATCTCTTCATATTGAGTATTACCTTTAAAAAATATGAAGTGTCCATCCTTATCCTTCCTTACTTTGGTTGGTTTAAAGACTATTGTATCTGCAAATAAGATTGCAACACCTGCTTTTTCTGCTTTCCATTTGCCTGGAATATAGATGACCATCCCTTCACCTTGAGTCTATATTTATCTGTTAAGGTAAGATGAGATTCTTGTATTCAGAAGACATCTGGCCTGAGTTTTTGTATCCAGTCAGCCAACCTGTGCCTCTTTAGAGGACAATTTAAAACATTCACATTAATTGAGAGTATTGCTAAGCCTTTTGAAAGTCCAGTGGATATTTTTAATCCTTTCACCACTGCGGAAGTTGGAATTTGATAAAAAGTTTCTGAGTGAGTTTACTTTTGTGGTGCAGGATTATGCTGTTCATATGGAGGATAGGTCTGAGAATATCCTGGAGAGCTCATTTAATTATGGCAAATTTCTTCAACATGTGGATGTCATTAAAGTATTTAATTTCTCCATCATAAATGAAACTGAGTTTAGCTGGATACAGGATCCTGGTTTGAAAGTTATTTTGTTTTAGGATATTAAAAGTCAATGACCATCCTCTTCTGTCTTGAAAGGTTTGAGCAGAAAGATATACAGTTATTGTAATTTTCTTCCCCTTGTAGGTTATGGTTTTCTTACATCTGGCTGCTTTCAGAATTTTCTCCTTCATATTAACTTTAGTGAAGTTAATTATGATGTGCCTGAGGGAGTCTTATTCGGGTTGAGTCATGCTGGGGTTTTGAAACTGTCTGCTATCTGAATTTCAGAATCTCTGGGCTTGTCTGGAAAGTTCTCTTTCATAATCTCATGAAGAAGAGCCTCTGTGCCTTGAGAAGCCACTTCATTGCTTTCAGGGATCCCTGTGAGGTGAATGTTGGTTTTCTTTGAATTATCCCAGAGCTGTCTGAGAGAATGATCCATTTTTGCCCTCCATTTTTCTTCCACTTTGAAAGTTTGGGAGCATTTGAAAGCTTTGTCTTCAATGTCAGAAATCCTTTCTGCCACTAGCTCCATTCTGTTACTGAGGGATTCTACTGTATTTCTTAGATCTTTGAGGGCTACAACTTCTTGTCTAAATGTGTCAAAATCTTTGGTCATTTGTCTTTGAATTCGTTGAATTCTTGAGACATCTTTTGGATTACTGCTTGAAACTCTAATTCCATGTTTTCCTCCATTCTGTTGATCTTATTTGCTACCCAGTTTCTGAATTCAATTTCTGACATGTCAGCTATTGTTTATGCATGGGACCTTGTGCTCTGTCTGCCTTAATGTTCCTTGGGTGAGTTGATCTACTTTGACTATTCATGTTGCCAGAGTTTTTCTGTTGATTCTGCCTCATGTTTGTAATTCGTTGATCTTCTGAATGATTCTTTTCTTTTCAATTTCTTTTAATTCTGCCCTAATTTTGGTTATTTCTTTTCTTCTTCTGGATTTGGGGTTGGAATGTTCTGCCTTTTCTAGTTGCTTGAGATAACCCATTAAGTTGTTGACTTTCTCTCTTTCTGTTTTCTTGATGAAGCCTTCCAATGCCATAAATTTCCCTCTTAGAGTCAGCAGTATCCCACAGGTTTTGATAATTTGCATGCTCATTATCATTTTATTCCCAAAATTTGGTGATTTCCTTCTTCATCACATCCTAGATGCAACATAAGGTTATTTAGTTTCTATGACTTTGAGCATGAAAATTCCTGTTGCTATTGAGTTCTAGTTTTATTCCATGATAATCTAAGAAAATACAAGAAATAATTTCTGATGTTTTAAATTTGCTGAGGTTAGACTTGTGACCTAAGATTTGATCAGTTTTAGGGGATGATCCATGGGGTGATGAGAAGAATGCATATTTAGTTTTTAGGATGAAATGTTCTATAGATATCTGCTAAGTCCATTTGTTCTAGAGTTGCGTTTAAGTATGTTATTTCTTTGTTTAGTTTATTCTTAGAGGATCAATCCAACGCTGCAAAAGGGGTATTAAAATCTCCAACAGGAGATTTTGTAGTGCAGGAAAATATCACATTGTTCTTATCTGTTAGAGTTTGGTTTATAAATTGAGGAACATTCTGGTAGGGTACATAAATGTTAATTATCAAAATCTCTTCATGTTGAGTTTTTACTATGACAAATATGTAGTGTCCATCATTATCTTTCCTTATCCATTGGTTTGAAACTAATTTTATCTGCAAATAAAGTTGCAATTCGTGTTGTTTTCTGATTTTCATTTGCCTGTATTATAGATGTCTGCCTATTCATCCTGAGTCTTTTTTATCCTTTCACGTAAGTAGAGACTCTTCTATGCAGCAGATATTTGCTCTGAGTTTTTGTATTCAAACAGCCAATGTCTGCCTCTTCAGAGGACAATTTAAGCCATTCACATTAATTGAGAGAATTGGTAAACATGGTAGTGTTTTGGTTGTCATGTTTTTCAAATGTCTAGTGGAAATTTTTAATACTTTCAACATTGCGGATGATAGGTTTTGTTTAAGACTTTCTGGGTGAGTTTACTTTGGTGATAGACAACTGAGCTGTTCATTATAGAAAATGGGTTTGAGTATTTCCTGGAGAGCCAGTTTTGTTATTACAAATTTCTTTAATGTTTATTAATCAGTAAAGTATT
Source organism: Perodicticus potto (assembly GCA_963574655.1). Classification (NCBI taxonomy): domain Eukaryota; kingdom Metazoa; phylum Chordata; class Mammalia; order Primates; family Lorisidae; genus Perodicticus; species Perodicticus potto. The sequence continues at coordinate 14,668 of CAUYRH010114477.1, read as the reverse complement.
TGATTACTCCATCACAAATGAAACTCAGTTTAGCTGGATACAGGATCCTGGGCTGAAAGTTGTTTAATTTTAGGAGATTAAAGGTCAATGACCATCTCCTTCTCACTTGAAAAGTTTTGGCTGAGAGATCTACAATTATTCTAATATTCTTCCCCTTGTAGGTAATGCTTTTCTTACATCTGCTGCTTGCAGAATTTTTTCCATCATAATAACTTTGGCAAAGTTAATTACAAGGTGTCTAGGAGATGCTTTATTTGGATTGAGTTGAGCTGGGGTTCTGAAACTGTCTACTATCTGAATTTCTGTATCTCTTGCCATGCTTGGGAAATTCTCCTCCATAATATCTTAGAGTAAATCACCTGTACCTTTAGGACCATCCTCTTCTCTTTCAGGAATTCCTATAAGATGTTGATGATTCCTATAAGAATGTTTGATCTTTGGAAGTGGTCCCACAGTTCTCTCAGGGAATGATCAGTTTTTGCTCTCCATCTCTCTGCCTCTTTGAGCATTTGGGAGCATTTAAAAGCTTTGTCTTCAACTTCAGAGATCCTTTCTTTTGCCTGCTTAACTGTATTACTCAGGCATTCTATAGTATTTCAGAGCTTATCCAATAGCTTTTTCATTTCCTTGAGCTCTGCTATCTCTTTTCTCATTGTGTCTATATCCTTGGAAATTTTGTCTTTGAATTCACTGATTTCTTAAGATAACTTTCCACAACACTTTGAGTTTCAATTTCCATCTTTTCCTCCATTCTATTAATTTAATTAGCCACCCATATTATGAAGTCTATTTCTGACATTTCATCCAGTTGTTCATGAATGGCATCTTCTGTTGCATTTCCTTTATCATGACTGGGGGGAATTGATCTACTCTTATTATTCCTGTTGCCATAGTTTTCCCACTGGTTCCATCCCATGATTATTTTGCACAGTGTGGCTAGTAAAGCTTGTAGAGTGTAATAGGATTTAGACTCCAGGAGTTGTAGTTAACTAGCCCTTTATCAAGGAGCTGGGACTGGTGACTGTGGCTTTCCTCCTACATCTTTACAAAGGTCCCTTTCAGTCCTGCTTCCAGAGACTCTGAGGACCTGATTGTGTGCTCTCTACAAGTTACCAGTGAAGAGAAGACGAGTGTGATGGGGCTAAGTGGCTCTGTCCTATATTCAGCCAGTCTCTATGCAACCCTAGTGAGTGAGTGGATTTGGGTTTAAATCTCAGCTGGGGAGCGATGCAAACAACTAAGACACCTTGGCCCTACCAGCGACAATTGGAAGAGGAGAATCAGTCCCTGCCACTAGAACACAATCAGGGGTCAACCTTAGAGGGTCCATGGGTGGCCATCCCAGGTCAAGAGTTGCAAACCAATTGTCCCCAGCAGCACAATAACTGCTCAAATGGGAGCATTCAAAAGAATTATAGCAACCAGAGAGAAGGGATCCATTGGCACCTCAAGTGTGGCTCCCTCTGGTGCTCAATGGTGTAAGGAAGGCCCATCCAGCAAAAGAGTTAGTCCAGAGGTGTTGGCACCTCCTTACCTAACTTACACCACAGACATGACTGCCACTGGTAACCCTTTAGGGCTGTGGCTGAGTTCCCTTCAATGAGCAAATGATCCAGGGATATGCACCTGCCAGAGTCAAAGGGGAGTAAGTTCTTCCTCAGTTGCAATACCGAAATATGTGACCAGCAGTCAGGAGGACCCCAAGTCTGACTCCTTCCAGTGCTCAATGGAGACTGGGAAGTATTCCAGCAGACTCTGTTTCTAGTTAGCAGTTACCATCACAGCGTGAGTCCGTGTATCTGCCTCAGCTGTACTCTTCCTCTGGTACCCCTGTGGGGTGAGGTCTGGTTCCCTCCAGCAGTACCACAGAATTGGGGAGGTGTTTATCCAAAATTTGATCCCAGAGGGAGAGTGCCACTGCAGCTGCACCGTGATCTGCTTTGTGGGTCACTGTGCTGCTATTAGTGTCATACAGCCGCCTGCACTGCTGCTGCCTCTGGCCCCCACTGCAACAGCTTTCATGGCACTGGGCCAGGCCCTCTCCCTCCACATCTCTCCGCTTCCACTTGAGTCACAGTTTCAGTCCAGATGCACTGCAACCCTTTAAAAAGTAACACCCAGACACTCTGGGCTCTAGGCTCTGCAGTGGGTTGGCCTCCAGACTGGCAGTTGAGGGTGGAATGGTGGACTGGGAGTTCAGAATGTCACAGAAAATATTTGTTCAACTTTTATGCTGGGAAAGATAATGCCCAGGCTCAGAGAGATCTCTCTGGAGAAGTGGTACCAGCATTCCGTGGCTCTCTCCTGTGGTTTGAAATAAGAGGTCTTCTGTTCAGTGCTCACTTGTAGAGAGCATACAGTGAGCCACTGTTTTAGGGGAGGTGATGTACTGTCATCCTCTTTGGGATGGGTTTTATACCTGAAGTTTATTTCCTAGGAGCTTACCTCAGCAAGGATATCGTGTACTCATCAAACTTCTCTCTCAGCTCAGCTCCCCTCCTCTAGCTTTATTAGGATCATTCTGACCATTATCTCTTCCTCTGGACAGGAGCCTGTGTTGAAAGCTGGCCTCAGTTGTCCATATTACCTCTTCCCCTCCAAATCAATGTGTTTAAAAGACATCTTTACTTCCATGTTTATTGTGGTATTACTCACATAGCCAAGATATAGTATCAACCTGCATGTCCATAGCTGAAAGATGAATAAAAAATGGTATATATGTACAAAATTAAATACTATTCATCCACAAAAAGAAAAATTTGATCGTTTTAAATAACATAGGGTAACTTGGAGAACATGGTAATTAAAATAAGACATATACCTCCTAATCTGTGGAATCCAAACAATTTGCTCTTACTCAAGCAAAGATAAGAATGGTGGCACAGAGAGAATTTTAGGAAAGAATGGACTTGAGGACATGTTTTTCAAAGAACACTTGATTTCAGTTAGATAGAATAAATTTAAGACATTTATTATACTGCATGATGATTATAGTTAATGATGATGCACACATTTTCAAAATATACTAAGATAGTCAGTGCTAGGTTTTTTTCAGCAAAACGGTTACAAGTATGTGAAGTAAAGCTTTTGTTAATTAGCTAGGGTTAAGGGGTAGACAATGTATATATATATATACACACACACACATATTTATGTCTAAACATTATGTTTTACAAATTAAATACATATGTTATCTGGCAATTTAAATAAATAAAAATCATTGAAGTATATAGCAATGTTTCAAATACTGAGGCTTAGTGTTTGTCATAAGGTTAGCTGAGCAGTATCAAACATATATCATTTTAGTGCTGGTTTTTGTCATTTCATTTGCCAGTCACAAGCTAAGGAACTGTGATATTTACCAGCACATTAAGCATCCAGCAAAAAACATGAGAGTGTCCATGTGATTTATAGCTTTTATTTTAAGTTCTAGCCACCCGAAATTCCGGGTACTTATGGTTATGATATGGAATATGGAGGTATGTGGTGCTTACCATTATATCTCTAGTCACTGCAAAAACAGAAAACAAGATAACATCCAAACTTACTGAAAAGATTTTCAATCAAAACTCTTCCATGATTCCTGACATTTCTCTACAGAGAATGACTAAAACCTTAGCCACAATTAGATGAGCTAAGCATGAAAACTGTGAATTTTGTGCTGCAACCACTGAAATAAACAAAGATGAAATAATATAATACAAATTTGCAAAGACTACAATAGAAAGATTTAATATAATTCATAGACATTTTCTAAAACTAAAAAGATATGCTCATAAACAAAGGATATGAGGAGTCATATGTTGTACTACCTATTTAATGATAATTAAACTCAAACTTCTTCACTTACCATAAACTATCTTTCCAAATTCTAATGTTTTTTATGCAATGATCACCATAAGCATCACATGGTTATGTATGCTTTACTTCTTTTATTTTCATTTTTATGACACTGTGTACAGGGCAAATAAATATACTGCTGACTGCCTGATTTAAGTCTATGGCAGTCACAATCATTTATCTTTGTACTTTCTTGAAGACTTTTATTTTAAAATACATTGAATCACACTGACTTCTATTAAGTAATCAGAATGCTGAATTTACAACATATAAATGGCCTCAAATTCTTTGGTTCAAAATAATTTTTATCAAATGAAAAATTTCTAAGCTTCTGAGAAATTTTAGAGTACTTTCAGAAATTTCACTCAGTATGTAGAACAGGGGGCAAGTTGGCTATATCACTGGCAAAAGAAGCCTGACTGTGACACATATGTGGCTGGTAATGAAGAAAGAGAGATAGAAATTAACTAGGCATAATTATAAAATTGAAGAAATGGAATTTCCAGTAATAAATTCAGAGAATTTGTTGAGGTGAAGTTGCCTTCTCTCCACATGCAGAATCAATGCTATTTACTTCCCTTGGATATTATTAATCTCTTATTTACAGTTGAAAAGTCCTCCAGATATATTTAATGCTAAATATAAGGCATCTATAACTTACCTATCACTGGGCTATACTTCTTCCCCCAACTAAAATTTTAAAACAGCTTCTTGACTTATGAAGACTTCCTAGTGTTTGCCTGGACAAACTAGTCTAATGAAATCACTATACTTAACTATGTCCATGACAAAAACAGAAAGGAACACTCAACAAAGCAAAAGTGGCTTAAATAGGATTCCCTGACTTAGAGGAAAAATATAGAATGTACTTGGACTGAAACATAAGTTAATACCCTGTGGAGTTACTTTCAGTTTCAGATTATTTCATGAGCACCCCTTAAATGTTACAAAAATCATTGTTTTACCCTTCAGCAGTTCATATAAAGAACACTTCATAAACTTTGAAGTAAGAAAATTGTATGTTAAATTAGGCAAGAGTAATCAGTAAAAACAGAGGACTTGCATGGGGGAGATTCTGAGCCAGAATCTTCAGATTTTAGAAGAATGAACTGAACGTAAGGCATAAAAGAAATATTTACTTTTAGAAACTTAAATGTTTCTAGTTCATCAGTATATTATCAACACTTTTTAAAATATATTTTTTCTCAATATATTTCCTTTTCTTTAGAAGTTGGTACAAAATCACATTGAAATAAAAATAATTAATTGTTCTGTAATTCTGTTTCATGTAAAGATTTTCTTTAGAGTGATATATTTGTATATTTTCTTACATGTAAATAAAAAAATGTGTGTTTCACAAACCAGTGAGGTAGCATGTTCAAAGAAAAATATAGGATAGAATCTTATAAATAGTCATCTGGGGTTCAGAAATATATGGAATTTTATTGTACTAGGCAATCTTTATTTCAAACACTAAAGCAACAATGTGACTGGAAAAGGTAAGAAAACTTTAACCTATAGGAACTTTATTCTTCAAAGTATTTGAAATGTAAAGGAGCTGGGAAAATAGATCACAAGACATGCTATTTTATTATGTAATCCAATAGCACATTCTTACTATTCATTACCTACAACTTGGAGTAAGATATGATAGGTTAATATTGGTCCAAAATAATACTTCATTCAATTTACAACACTCAACACATTAAAAACATTTTTGTGAATTTAATAAAACTGATTTCACATCTAATCTAAAAAAATCCATAATCCAGTGTATTTTATTAGACTCATGCACATATACTAAATGATTTATTTCTAAATGGTAATTATTTTACCTTCTTATAATAATGCAGAAAAATATTATCAGGTAATACTATTTTATGCATCATTTATAATACTTTCTTATGTGTCAAGCATCTCTGTTTCATAATATAACATTTCAGTATTTTTAAGTTTCTAAAAAATGTACACAAATATTGCCCACCTAATATACAAAACCTCTAATAGGTCTAAAAGCACACATTTAGTTAACCACACATTTTCACTTGAACACTGGGATTAAAAGCATACCATTGCTGCATTGTGAGTTAAATTCCATCAATACCTGCTTGTCAATAATGGAAAATTTACACTTTTAGCTCAACCATGACCAAAAAAAGTATACTTTACATGTAATTATGACAGGCAGAAAATCTAGATCTGCTTTTTAAACTTAAAATTAATTACCAAACTATTTTAGCCAGATTATTCACTGTAATCAGCAATATTGTTTAGCATAATGTTTGAAAGTCTTTGTACCTTAGTCTATTCTACTTTGAATCCCCTGAGATTTGTTTACACTAGATTTTTGATTAATTTTTGTTCAACTTATTTCATCACTACAGTATTTTAAAATAATATATATTTGTTATTGTCTAAGGTGTGAGTTTTGCACAAATATTTTTCCACATTTATATTTATTAAATTTCTAATAAAATACTCTGATTTGAAATGTTTCAGGAAACATTGGCATATCCAGTAAGACCTGTGATGTAATTCAAATTATTTCCTCACTCTAAGTTTTTATTGTTCTCTTTCAGTATACGCACTTGTGTTCATGCTAATGCTAATACTTTAAGAAAGCTCTTTTTGCAATCATTACATTTATCTGACTTTTATCTAGTATGACTTCTTTGATGTTGAGTAAAGTGTGAACAGTTATTGAAGACTATGCCACATTTGCCACATTTATAACATTTTTCTCTGGTATAAATTCTTCTATGTAGAGTTTAGTGTGAACACCCATTAAAGGTTTTGCCACATTCCACACATGTGTAGAGTTTCTCTCCAGTGTGAATTACTTTATGCGCTGTAAGAGCTTAAGACTTGTTACAGGGTATGCCACATTCTTCACATTTGTAGGGTTTCTCTCCAGTATGAATTTTGTGTTGTAAGAGCTGAGCACTGGTTAAAGGCTTTGCCCACTTATTCACATTTGTAGGGTTTCTCTCCAGTATGAATTCTCTTATGTGTTGTAAGATCTGAGCACTGTTTAAAGGCTTTGGTGCATTTTTCGCATTTGTAGGGTTTCTCTCCAGTATGAATTCTCTTATGTCTTGTAAGATCTGAGCACCTGTGAAAGGCTTTGCCACATTCTTCACATTTGTAGGGTTTCTCTCCAGTATGAATTCTCTTATGTGTTGTAAGATCTGAGCACTGTTTAAAGGCTTTGGTGCATTTTTCACATTTGTAGGGTTTCTCTCCAGTATGAATTCTCTTATGTCTTGTAAGATTTGAGCACTTGTGAAAGGCTTTACCACATTCTTCACATTTGTAGGGTTTCTCTCCAGTATGAATTCTCTTATGTGTTGTAAGAGCTGAGCACTGGTGAAAGGCTTTGTCACATTCATCACATTTGTAGGGTTTCTCTCCAGTATGAATTCTCTTATGTCTTGTAAGAGTTGAGCACTGGCTAAAGGCTTTGTCACATTCTTCACATTTGTAGGGTTTCTCTCCAGTATGAATTCTCTTATGTGTTGTAAGAGCTGAGCACTGGTTAAAGGCTTTGGCACATTTTTCACATTTGTAGGGTTTCTCTCCAGTATGAATTCTTTCATGTGTTGTAAGAATTGAGCACTGGTTAAAGGCTTTGCCACATTCTTCACATTTGTAGGGTTTATCTCCAGTATGAATTCTCTTATGTGTTTTAAAATCTGAGCACTGGTTAAAGGCTTTGCCACATTCTTCACATTTGTAGGGTTTCTCTCCAGTATGAATTCTCTTATGTGTTGTAAGATCTGAGCACTGGTTAAAGGCTTTGCCACATTCTTCACATTTGTAGGGATTCTTTCCAGTATGAATTCTCTTATGTGTTGTTAGAGCCGAGCACTTGTTAAAGGCTTTGCCACATTCTTCACATTTGTAAAGTTTCTCGCCAGTATGAAATCTTTTACGTATACTAAGAACAGAGCACTGGTTGAATAGTGTACTACTTTCTTCACAGTTATAGAGTTTCTGTCCTGTGTTAACTTCCTTATGTTTAGAAAGATTTGACCTGTCATAAAAGGCTTTGGCACGTTTGTTACTTTTGAAAGTTTTCTTTCTAATATTTCTTACCTTGTGCTTACTTAGATTTGTAGATTTACTAATGACCCATATACACTTATTACCTTGAATGATTATCTTATGAGTAGTTGACAATATTTGGTCTAGTCCATTATAACAAAGTTTTTGCTTCTTACACTCACCCATTCTTTCCCAGTCTTTCCTTAGGGGTAAATTGTCAAGGCCACAGCTTTCATATTTTCTCATTATTCCTTTTTGGATTAAATCCATTATATCCTGCTCTGGCAAAAAGTCCTGGGTGTAATGTGAAGACAGTTCTAAAGAAATGAAAATAACAATTTACCTCACTTTTGAAACTCAGGGAAACACATTTCACCTGGCCTTCTGTGGACTTTCAAAGGACTGGTTTTTGTCTTCCTTAAAAATTATGTAACTTTCTGTTTTAGATATACAATTACCCAAAAAACTGTGGTGTTATAATAATAATGCATAAAAAAAATTAAAATTGTGGCATAAAATGTGACAGACAAAAATAATTTATATAGAACTGCATTTAAGTTGTACCATGTTAACATACGGTGTAAATCCAAAAGATTTTTGGAAATTCTCATGATAAATATAAAGAGTAGTTATAGAAATATAGAGAAGAAAATGTGAAAAGATAGTATGTCTCTAAAAGTCAATGAGACACAAAGGACATCAGGAGAGCAAAAAGGAACATAGTGACAACTGCAGAAAACAATTAACTATAGGGAAATAGTAAGTTCTCTACTTTTTAAAAATTATATGATATTGATGCACTAGATGTTACACTTAAAAGACATACATTGAATAAAGGGACTAAAAATCTAATTATATTGTGTACAAGAGTGTCAATATCATATCTAATTAAAAAATGTACTAAAATTGGCAGGATAGAAAAAACATATCAAAAAATATTTTAACAATATGAAAGCAGAACAGGTCATAATTATGGTTGGCTCATTACAATTTATGTCAATAAGATTGTATTTTTAAAAATAGACTTTATTTATTTGAGATAGAGTCTCATTATATTCTCCTCAGGAGAGTGGTGTGACATCACAGGTCACAGCAATCTCAAACTCTTGGGCTTAAGCTATTCTCTTGTCCCAGCCTCCCATGTAAATGGGATTACCAAGCACCTGCCAAAACGCCCAGGTATTTATTTGTTTTTGTAGTTGTCATTGTTGTTTAGCAGGTTTGGGGCCAGTTTGGAACCTGCCAGCCTTAGTTTATGCAGCTTGAACCCTACTCACTGGGCTACAGGCACCAAGCCTAAAAATATACTTTAAATACTGTCAGAAGAGACAAAAGACAATAATTATTTAAAAGGATCATTCACCCAGATGTAAAAATGTTATATACATACATACATACATACATACATACATATTGTACATATTTCTTTCTCTTAAATGAAAGATTACAAATATGTAAAGGAAACACTGACAGAATTGCAGCAAGAAGGAAGAAACTATATAATAATAGTATACTTCAACATTCTACTTTCAGTAATAAATATTACATTCAGTCAAATGACTAATAATACAACAGAGGATTTGAACATACTATAAAGCAATGAGCTCTACCAGGGGTATAGAGGCACAGAAGAGAAGAATACACAATCTTCTCAATAGGTCATAAACCACTTTTCTGTAGAGACCAACTGTTCTGTCATTAACAATTTTTAAGTAATTTTATTTTTTTATTTATTTATGTTTTCTTTATTTGTAGAGACAGAGTTTCACTTTATTGCCCTCATTAGAGTGCCATTGTGTCACACAGCTCACAGCAACCTCCAAGTCCTGGGCTTAGGCAATTCTCTTGCCTCAGCCTTCCAAGTAGCTGGGACTACAGGCACCCACAACAATGCCCGGCTATTTTTCTGGTTTTGCATTTCGGCCGAGGCCATCTTCGGTATATGGGGCTGGCGCCCTACTCGATGAGCCACAGGCACTGCCCTTTAAATAATTTTAAAAATGGAAATTCTATACACTTTCATTTAAACACGACCCTAGAACAAATGAACTTAATAGGCATATAGAAAACATCTCTTTCTTATAAAACTAAATATGAGTTTTTTCTCATCAGTTCATGGATCATCATTCAAAATTGATCATATATTGGAACACAAATCAAACATCAAAAAATTCAAAAGAATGTAAATTATACACTGTATCTTAGCAGACTATTGCAGAATAAAAATAGAATTCAACAACAACAAAAATCTTCACACAGATATAAAGCCATGGAAAATCAATAATCTTTTTCTGAATAACAACTCAGTTGAGGATGTGTGTAAGAAGAAAATCATTAGATTTACTGGACACATAATAATGAAAAACTGTTGGATATTGCTAAAGCAATTCTAACAGTGAAATTTATAGTATTAGATGACTTCATCTAGAAAACATAAAGAGATCAAGCCAACAACTTAATGGGCCATTACAAGCCACTGGGAAAGGAAGAATAATCCAGTTGAATACCATGGAAAAGAAAATAAATAACCAAAATGAGAGAAGAATCACATAAAATTAAAAAGAAAAGAATCATTCAGAAAATCAGTGAAACAAAAAATTGGTTCTTTGAAAGATTAATAAAATCCATAAATGATTAGCCAGACTAACCAGAAATAGAAAAGATATCTAATAAACTTGATCAGAAAGGAAAATGGGGAAATAACAGATGCCATGGAAATATGGAAGATCTTCAACAATTACTACAAAAATAAGCATATAACCTTCTTAAAATCAACAAGAAAGATTAGAAATTTTGAATAGACATATATCAGGCACTGACATTATATCAAAAATACAAAGTCATCCAAAAAAGAATAGCTTTGGACCAGATGGTCACACACCTGAATTTTACTAAACATTTAAAGAGGAAATAGTACCTATATTGTATAACCTACCTAAACATAGAGAAGAAAGGAATCCTTCCTAACACATTTCAGAAAGAAAATATCACCTTGATTCCAAAACAAGGGCAGCACTCAAGAAATGAGGACCATTGTAGCCCAATATCATTAATAAATATTAAGATAAAAACATATAGTAAGATTGTTGTATGTAAGGATACAATTACACATTAAAAAATTATACATCATGATCAAGTAGGCTTTATCTCAGGGATGAAAGCTTGGTTAAACATAGGTAAATCCATAAATGTAATTCACCACATAAAGAACATCAAAAGTAGGCTTGGTACCCATAGCTCAGTGGTTAGGGCACCAGCCACATACATGGGCTGGTGGGTTTGAACCCAGCCCGGGCCTACTAAAACAACGACAACAACAAAAATAGAGCAGGGCATTGTGGTGGGCACCTGTAGGCCCAGATACTTGGGAGGCTGTAACAAGAGAATCACTTAAGCCCAAGTGTTTGAGGTTGCTATGATCTTAGATGCCATAGGACTCTACTGAGGGTGACATAATGAGACTCTCTCTCTCTCAAAAAAAAAAATATCAAAACTAAAGACCATATGATTGCTCCAATTGATGCTGAAAAGCATTCGACAAAATTCAGCATCCTTTTCTGATATGAACACTTAAGAATATAGCCATAGGTGGGACATTTCTTAACCTTATAGAGACCATCTAAAACTAACTCACTGCCTATATCATAAAAACTGAAGGAATTTCCACGTAGAACTAAAACCAGACATGGACGCCTACTTTTACACTGCCTTTCAATATAGTGCTGATAGCCCTAGCCAATGTAATGAGGCAAGCAAAGAAGATCAAGAGTATTTGAATGGGGGCAGTGAAGGCCGAACTCTTGCTCTTTGCAGATGACATGATCTTATACCTGGAAAACCCAGGGACTTAACTGTGAAGCTCTGCCTTGTTTTCAATATTGCTATATTTTTTGAACTCCTCTAATAGCTTCACAGTTAAGTCCCTGGGTTTTCCAGGTATAGTGAAGCTCTGCCTTGTTTTCAATATTGCTATATTTTTTGAACTCCTCTAATAGCTTCACAGTTAAGTCCCTGGGTTTTCCAGGTATAAGATCATGTCATCTGCAAAGAGCAAGAGTTCGGCCTTCATTGCCCCCATTCAAATACTCTTGATCTTCTTTGCTTGCCTCATTACATTGGCTAGGGCTATCAGCATTATATTGAAAGGCAGTGTAAAAGTAGGCAGATGGGATGGATGGCTAGTGCAACTCTCCCAAACTTCAGGTGAGAGAGAGGCTGGCTGGATTGTCCCCCACGGGGATAGTTGGTGTGGACAGGCAGCAAGGGGTATACAATGAGCAGCTGATCTCTGAACTTAAAATCTAACCTGGAACCATGGTTTCTGCTAGAGAAATTTTCATGCCACTGTTAAAGGGGCACCAGTAGTGGCAGCAACCAGCCCCTTCCCCATGGAGTTCCCAGTTCATGGAAAAAGTAGGTATTTTTGTGGAAAGATCAGTGAAGTGTGGACTCCTGAATGGAAATTTATGATCAGAGAGGGTGCCGTTCAGAGTGGCAGGGGGCTAGACTGCCTGATAGAAAATTAGGGGGAAAGTATCCCTCCCAGGAACACACACATTTGGAAATGGTGACCCACCATGGGCATCTTTTTCAGGAACAGCAGGTGTGAATGAACGTATTTAATCTTTCTGGGATGGGGATTATTGGCGTAGACTGGCATTTTCGGGGGTGCAGCAACTGGACAGGTTGCAACTCTCAAAAGCATAATCTTGAGGTGCGGACTCTGACATAAAAATTTCCCTGCTGCTGCTGAGATGCCAGGTGCCAGCGGCAACTAGCCCCTCCCCCATGGAAGACTGCAATTCCCAGTTCACAATGAAACTGGGCTCTGAGTGGAGAAACTCGTGCAGAGTGGTCTCCTGCACTGAGTCTGGAGGTCTTGAACAGGTCTGCCAAGGTTGGAATACAGACATATTCTAGATTCCAGAAATGGCACCGACAGGCCCCTCTTTCTCTGGGCCAGATACAGCAGTAACCATAGTAATAAAGTAAAACATGAACCAGGTATAAGTCTGGGAACCACTCGCACTGCCACCTGGTGTCCAGACAGTATATTGCAATATAAATACATTCCTATTAAAGTTGAACCCTACCACGTCCTTCCTACAGTTGTATTTTTTTACATATATATATATATATGTATATATATATATATATGAATAATACTTGGGTGGTTGGTGCCTTTTTCTTTCTTTTTTTCCCCCTTCTTTTCCTGTTGGAGTTACTGTTAATATTCTAATTTTTTAATTTTTTCCCTCTTTATTAATAATATATAAATTATTAATTTTTTTCTTTTTCTTCTTGTCCTTTTCTTCCCTTTTTATGGTTGCTGAGAGTGCTTACATCAGATTTTTAGAGTTTTTATTTTTATTTTATTTTTTTTTTAATTTTTAATTCTTTTTGATTAACCTCATTTCTGTTCTAGTTGTTATTTGTCTGTATGTCCAGTTGTTTCTGATTGTCTGTGCATCTGTGTACTTCTTTGTCTGGTAGCCTCTTTGTTTATTTGCTCATTTGGTTTCAACGTGTTTTGTGTTGTGCTGAATCCTCGGGTTGGCTACATTCCCTAACTCCAACTTACGCATTCAACAAGAACAAGGAGGTATAGGGGTCGACAGTTGACTGGAGCCAACTTTCAACAGAAACTCCAGTCCAGATGGAGAGATAACAGCCACAAAAAACCTAACAAAGATGAAGGAGGGGAGCTGAGCTGAAAGAAGAGATAGAAAACTGCACGTCTTCCCTGCCGAGGCAAGCTTCAACTCCAAGGAAATAAATTCCAGGTACAGATCCCAGCCCTAAGAGGAAGTGTGTCTGTCCTCTCCCCTAAGAGAGTTGCTTGCTTGCTGTGGGATCTTTACTTGTGACCAATGAACTGAGACTCTACAACCTCACCCCACCAGAAGGAATTGTTGGAAGTAGGGACTCCTTCAGAGAGCCACTGCCATGAGCCCAGGAATTCCCTTGTCTGGTAGGAAATTTAAACAAATATTTTCCTTGCCACCTTGAACTTCCAGTTTACCCTTACCCCTAGCCCAGTGGTCTAGAAGCCCAACCTCTGCAGAGACCAGAATGTCTGCACTTCTTGACTAGGACTGGGCATTGCATAGACGGAGGCAGTGCAACTGTGCTGTATTTGTGAATCCAGTAACAGTACAGAAAGACATAGAGGGAAAGGTGACTCACCTGGCCCTGGGAAAGTGTATCTCAACAGCGGGCAGAGACTTGGGTATCTGCACTATGGGTGGAGACCTAGGACCTGCTGAGGTGCACAAACCCAAGGGGAGACACCTCCCACCTAACACCAGCATTAATAGAGTGACCTGGCCAAGATCTAATTTGGGAGAGTCATCTCCCCAACTCGGTAGTCTGCTGGAGGGAACGAGACCTCATCCGATAGGGGTACCAGAGTTACAGAACAGTGGCAACAAAGGTGTGGTGGCTGAAGGAGAAGTTCTTTTGCTCATATGCAGGATATACTCGTGTTTAGATTGAGCTCAGGTGGAACTTTCTCCTGCTGCCATTGAGTGCCTGAGGCAAGCAGGCATCAGCTGCCCCTGCTGGATGGTGGCAGTGGGTGGTAACCATGAGGAGGAGGCACTGACCCTACTTTGAATCTGGCAGGCACATAGTCTTGGCACATTTGTTAATTGGACAGAACAGGGCCACTGAGACTGGGTTAGCAGAGACTGCCAGTGGGGCTACCAGAGACTGGGGTTACCAGAGTCTGGTGGAGAAGGGTGAGCAAGGTGGGGAAAGAGCCATCAACCCCCTTGCTCCAAAC
>CAUYRH010114476.1:0-35388 GCA_963574655.1 Perodicticus potto | reverse complement strand
TCAGCAGTTGTCCAGCCTTTTTGGCTATTGGAGCCTCTGGTGGGCGTTGTAGGTCCCCCTCCTTGCCTGTCATCCAGCCCACTGGCTCTTCAGCTGGTTGCTGCAGCACCAACACCACCACGGAGGAGGCGGCAGGTCCGCCGGCTCCGCTGAGCTGGCTATGGTGCCAGATGTCCTGCATCAATTCTCCCTCTCCGAGTAGAAACCCCAACTGCTGTTAGGGAAAAGGGGCGAAGACTCGATCTAACTGCTTCCTGCTGAGATCCCACAATTTTTTGCTTACTTTTAGGGATCACAGAACTTATTTCCAGGAATTAAAAACTCTAATCCAATCAGATATTAAATTGGATTTTAATCCAATTAAAATCTTTCCCGCTCCTAGCTCCTGTCTGCATGTGGATCTTTCTTTGTTGTCATCCTCCCCCGTGTAGGATAGATGTCCTTTTCATGAGGTACTCCTTCTTGTTAATTCTTTGCAGACCCCTTCAGGGACTCATACATGTAACACATCCCGGTAGACCTAAAACATTCCCTGGCTAATCTCTTGCAACTCCTACTACTGGAAGGTTCTTGGGATCCCTTCACTAAAACAAGTGCCCCTCGTGTGAGGCTCTTTCAGATAATTTGCACTATCTTGCACGGTTTCCTCTCATCCTGCAGGTAAACAAGTGAACCTTTCCCCACTGTGGTCTCAAACTATAAGCACTGCTTCCTTCTGGCCTCCCTCAGCAACCCCCCATCTTGTGATTTCTCCTGCAAAGAGTCAGGCCCACTGCCGGACCTGCCCAAACTCTAGAGCTACCTGGACAAACATTAAGGCCCTTAACCACACATGTCTACTGAGCACTTGAAATGTGACCAGAAGTGTGACCGCAAATGCTTAGTATGAAAAAGCATCATGAATTTTTATATCAGTCACATGATAATATTTTGGATAAATCTGTTTAAACAAAACATATTTTTAAAATTAACCGGGATTCAGAGGCAACATGGCATATTAGAAGTGGCCCACATGCACCACGTGCAAGGCAGGATCTAAAGTTGCAGCTAGATGCCCACCGTGACTGGGCAGGGCTAGAGAGACCATCGAGAATCACTGGGAAGCAGTGAGGATCATTCAGTGTGGAGAAGGCGAGGGGTGATCCACTCAACAAGATCAGAACTTACCTGGGGAAGGCATTTACACATGGGAAAAGACAGGAGGGGAAAGCCCCAGAACACCATGTTTCCCCCACGTACACTGTGGCCTAAGCTGTAAGAGGCCCTCACCACCCGCAGGCTTCCAGGTTGATTGAGAAACTGCCTATAGTCTGCACAGCAGCATTGCTCCAGAGGGTGGAAACAGCACAAATTCAATGACTATGAATTCCCTACCCGAGTTGCCATAGCTGAAGCCATTCTGAGCTCTCAGGTCTAGATTGTCTGGTCTACACAAGTAAAGCTTTGCTGCACCTGTCTGGGTATCACCCACCTAGGCCAGGAAGGAATAAGAGCAGACACGTTGGCACACCCTGTGATTAAGAGCAGAGAACCCCTCCCTTTCATGGGGGATTTGAGCAGAACAGATATACTACAGACACCACATGAGAAGCCCCAAAGTAACTGCCTAACCAGGACCTTGGTGTTGTGAGAGGCCTGTCCAGAGGCCTGGCCTCCAAGGATCCTTTGCCATTGCCAGTACCCACAACCTTTGAGATTCCCTTGCTTTCACTGGGCTCATGACTCCTCCTGCAACTCCTGTGTTGCCATCAGCTCTGCAGCCCCACCCACATGACTCTCCTGATGCCACTGACCTGCCCCCTGGTTCTACCCCTGAAATTCTCACCAGTCACCTGGTAGGAATTGCCCTTGTGGCCCAATTCTCGGCCAGGGATCTGCTAGCCATGAGTCATCACCACAGGTGGAGCAAACACCATCACCCTGAAACCCATAACTTCTGCCTAGATAGCCTTGCCCAGCTGCCACTGTCATTGCCACAGCGAGATCCGAGCCAAGCTATCTCCTGTAATGCTTGACTCCATGGAGAGAGACCTCTCCTCTGGAGAGCTTCCAGAGGAGCCCAGGGAACAACCCACTACCCCACATGGGGGTCAGCCAGCATCAGTTTGGACTGTGACAATCCCAGGGGAACAGACAATAGAGAACACCTGTATTAAAGTCCCTCAGTGCATCTACCCCTCCCCTGCCAGGTCAATCCTTCACATTAGGCCACAAAAACACCATCTAGGAAACTCTCTATCTTCTCGCTAAGTAAAAGAATTCCCAGCAAAGATAAACAGGTGCCCCATAGACCTGTTGCACAGAGTTGAAAGAAGTTTCAAATAACAGAAAACCAGCAAATGAATTCTGGAAACATGGAAAAATAAGCTAGATTGACACCCACAGAGGATCATAATAGATCTAAAGCAATAGACTCCAAGATAAATGAAATTGTCAAAATGTTGATTGGAATTTGGAATATGGATAACAAATAAGATGAATGGGATTGAAGAGAAAGTTGAAAACCAATGTAAAGAAGCAAAATAATAATAATTTAGGACACCAACAAAAAAGTAACTATAGAGCTAAACAACATAAGAAAAGATACAACAGGCTTTGAGCACATAGCACGGCAGTTATGGCACCAGCCACATGCACCTTCAGTGACAGGTTCGAACCCAGCCTGAGACAGCTAAAACAACAATGACAACTGCAACAAAAAATATCCAGGTGTTGTGATGGGTGCCTGTAGTCCTAGCTGCTTGGGAGGCTAAGGCAAGAGAATCACTTAAGCCCAAGAGTTTGAGGTTACTGTGAGCTGTGATGCTACAGCACTCTACTGAGGACAACATAGTGAGGCTGTGTCTCAGAAAAACAAAAAAGAAAAGATTTAATAGAACTTTACAAAAATGAAAAAGTCATTTAGGGAACTTGAAATTATAGCAGAAGGCTTCAACATCAAGCTTAGACTAAGAAGAGCAAAGAATCTCGGAGCTTGAAGACAAGGCTTTTGAACTACCCCAGTCAGTCAAAAATGCAGAAAAAATAAAGAAAGAAGAATGAGAGAAATATGGGACTGTGTGAAACAAGATAACATACAACTTGTAGGTATCAGTGAAGGAGAAAAATAGAAAGCAAAGAAACATGGAAAACCAATTTGAAAGAATTATTGAGGAGAACTTCCCTTATGCTCCCAGAGATTTAGATATTCAGATACAAGATGATTATTGAACATCAGGAAGATTCATAGCAAATAAGACATCTCCAAGACACATAGTTATCAATGTGACCAAAGTCAAAATGAAGGAGAAAATTCTACAAGCTATAAGACAAAAGCAATAACTAATCTACAAAGGAAAACCCATCGGGCTAACAGCATTCCCAGCAAAGACCTTACAAGCCAGAAGGGATTGAGGCCCCATTTGTAGTCTTCTTAAACAGACCAATTGCCAGCCACAAATTTTGTACCCTGAAAAATTAACATTCATAAATGATGGAGAAATAAAGACTTTCCCAGATAAGCAAACACTAAGGGAATTTCTCACTACTAGACCTGCCCTACAGGAAATACTTCAAAGTAAATTTTACATGGAATAACATAATAGATACCCACCAGTGTAAAAACACACAGAAGTTAAACTCTTGAAAAACAATAGCACAAGAAGGAAAACAAAATCATAAGAGATCATCCAACATGAGGAACAGAGGAGTATCCCACATATTAATCCTAACAGTGAATGTAAATGGTCTTAATGCCCCACTTCACAGGCATAGACTGGCTGAATGGATGAAGAAACAAAAGCCAAGTGGAATAAAAGTAGAAATCAATCCTAAGAGAAACATTCAAATCTACACAGTCATGGAAATCAAACAATATGCTGATGAAAGATCTTTGGGTCAATGATGAAATTAAGATGGAAATCAAAAGATCCCTCAAACCGAACAATAAAGGGGATGAAAATATTCTCAGCAAAATACTAGAAAAATGACTTAAACAGCCCAGAAAAAAATGCAATTCACTATAATCAAGTGATTTGATTCACTATAATCATGGATGCGAGGATGGTTCAACTAACACAAATCAATAAACATGATTCACCATATAAATAGAAGCAAAAGCAAAGACATATGATCATCTCAATAGATTCAGAAAAAGCATTCAGTAAAATCCAGTACCCTTTCATGATAAAAACTCTCGACAAACTAGGTGTCGAAGAAACATAGCTTAAAATTATGAAACACAAATATGAAAACACCCCAGCTAATATCTCATTGAATGGGGAAAAGTTGAAAGCATTCTCCCTAAGAACTGAACGAGACAAGGGTGCCCACATTGCCACTTTTTTTCAACATAGTACTAGTCCTGGCAAGAGAAAGAAAGTATATCCAAATCAGGAAAGATTAGGATAAACTATTCCTGTTTGCTGATTATGTTTTTATCTAGAAAACGCTAAAGACTCTACTAAAAGGCTCCTAGAATAGATAAATGAATGTGGCAAAGTCTCAGGTCACAAAATCAATGCACACAAATCAGTAGCATCCTATACACTAATACCAGTCAAGTTAAGAGTCAAATTAGGGATTCAATATCATTTAAAATAGCTACAAGAAAATAAAATACCTAAGAATAGACTTAACCAAGAAAGTGAAAGATCTCTATAGGGAAAACTCAAAAACACTGATGAAAGAATTTATCAATGACATAAACAAATGGAAAAACATTCTATACTCATGGGTTGATAGACTCAACATCACTAAAATATCCATACTTCCCAGAGTGATTTTCAGATTCAACATAATCTCCATTAAATACCAATTTGATATTTAACAGACCTGGAAAAAATAATTCTAAACATCATTTCCAAACAAAAAGAGCCCAAATAGCCAAAGCAATCTTTAAAAAAAAGTCTGAAGGTACCACATTATCTCTACTTCAAATTAAACCACAAGGCTACAGTTACCAAAACACTATGGTTCTGGTATGAAAGAAGAGATGCAGACCAGTGGAACATAATAGAGAACCCAGAAATAAAACTAGCTATCTACAGTCAACTGACTTAGACAAAAATAGTCACGACACACAGGGGAAAGAAAGCCCAATTCAATAAATAGTACCACAATAAATTGATAGCCACATGCAGAAGAATGAAATAGGACCCCATACCATGCACAAAATTAATTCAAGATAGATAAAAAACATAAATGTAAGGCATGAAGCCATAAAAATTCTAGAAGAAAATGTAGGAAAGACTCTTCTACATATCAGGCTAGGGAAATCATTTATCACTAAGACCTCAAAGACAAAACAGCAATAATCAAAATAAATAAATGAGGCTTAATCAAATTAAACAGTTCCTGCACTGCAAAGAAAATAATCTACAGAGTAAATAGATAACCTACAGAATGGGAGAAAATATTCAAGATTGAAGGCTAATATCCAGAAACATCTATGAAGAACTAAAACAAATCATCAAGAAATGACCAAAAAACCCCATCAAAAAGTGATGAAAAGATCTGAAAAGGAGTTTTTCAAAACGAGATAGACAAATGGCCAACAAACATGTGAAAAAATGCTCACCATCACTAATTATCTGGGAAATGAAAATTAAACCCACAGTGAGAACACCTTACCCTTCTCCAAATGGCCATTATTAAAAAGTCAAAACACAATAGATGTTGTTATGGATGCAAAGATACTGGCTTGCTTATACACTGCTGGTGGGACTGCAAATTAGTTCAACCTCTATGGAAAATAGTATGGAGATTTCTCAAAGAAATAAATGTAGACTTGTCATTCAATCCACTTGCCCTTCAATGTTTATTGTAGCACAATTAACAATTGCAAAGATGTGAGAGCAACTCTGGGTCAAGCAGTGGGTAGGAAGGTGTCTTTTCAGATAAGAGAGTGAAGGAGCATCCTAGCAGCTGCCGGAGCCTATTTAGCTCCCAGGAACTGCCTTCTCTCTTGTCCATATTAGACAGAATTCCAAAAAGGTTTCACTTAGTTAAAGAGGAGGAAACTGATCTGGAAACATCTGGATAACCTCAGCCCTTTAACTCTAGGGCCAGGTAATTTGAAGCAAAGGAGGAAGCAAGAAGGGAAAAGGAGGACAAGGTGAACAAAAAGAAAGAGCACATGAGGAGGAACCAACAGAAAAATTCGGGCACATGAAAAATCAAAACAGAGGAACTCCCCCAAGGGACCATGAGGCAGAAGACTCCGTCTATAAAGATTTAATTGATTTCACAGAAAGAGAATTTAATATATGGATGATAAAGATGATAAAAGGAATGGATGAAAAAATGGAAAGACAGAATCTAAAGTCAGATGAGAGATATGTAGAATATAAAAAGGTTACAGCAGAGCTTAAGGAAATGAAGGAGACAATCAGGGAATATAAACATACAGTGGAAAGTATCAAAAGTAGGTTAGACCATGGAGAAGAAATAACCTCAGAGCTAGAGGATAAAGTTTTTGAGTTAACCCAAGTCGTTAAAGAGGCATAAAAGAAGAGACAGAAATCATAACAACTGCTTAGAGAACTATAGGAGTCCATGAAGCATTCAAACATACAAATAATAGGGATCCCTGAAGGGAAAGAATATTGTCCCAAAGGAATAGAAACATTATGGGACACTATCATAAATGAAAACTTCCCAAGTTTTACTAAAGACCCTGACACATTCCTTTCAGATGAATACCAAGCCCTGGGTCATCTCAACTGAAACAGAGCTTCTCCAAGACAAATTGTAATGAACCCATCCAAAGTCAGGATGAAAGAAAAAATTCTGCAAGCATCCAGGAGTGAGTGTCAACTGACCTACAGAGGCAGAGCCATTAGGATGACAGCAGACTTTTCAACTAAAATCTTCCAAGCCAGAAGAGCATGGTCATCCACCTTTAACATTCTTAAAAAAACAATTTTCAGTCCAGAATTCTGTATCCTATTAGACTAAGCTTGAAAATTGATGGAGAAATCAAATCTTGTGCAGATATACAAGCACTGAGGAAATTCGCCACAATAAGATCAGCTCTACAGGAAATACTTAGACCTATTCTCAACACTGACCATCACAATGGACCACCAACAAAGTAAACACCCAGAAGCTAAAGGTCAAAACATAGCTTCTGTAATAGCACAAAGAATAAAACTACACAATGGACTTTTATATAGTAAAATGAATATAATTCCACCACACTTATCAATTCTCTCAATAAATGTCTATGGATTGAATTCACCACTGAAGAGGCACAGCCTGGATTGGATAAAGAAAAGTACAAGCCATCCATATGTTGTCTCCAGGAAACCCACCTAGCTGGGATGGACAAATTAAGGCACAGGGTTAAGAGATGGAAAACAGTATTTCAAGCAAACAGAAATCAGAAGAAAAGAGGGGTTGTAATCTTATTTTCAGATACAAGCAGATTTAAAGCAACTAAAGTTAAGAAAGACAAAGATAAGGGTGAGATCACACTTGTGGTGCATATGTGAAGGGTCGGGAGAAAATTTCTAAATACGGATCAAAATTGTTTTCACATAGTAAATGAGAAAATATCATGAATGTTATATTAATCAGGTTGATAAAAATATCTCCGATTGTATGTGAAGCCTGCACACTGTACTCCATGACTGAATTATTGTACACAGTTATGACTCAATAAAAAATAATTAAAAAAAATATTATTTGTCTTATGTTTTCCATGTAAATTAAGTATATACTGTGTATTAAATAATCATCTAACCGAAGGGACTTGTCTTGGGTTTATGTCCTTGGGATTTAGTTTTTCTCTCTTAGAATCAAGGCTCTCTCTGATCTTCACATAACATGAGATAAAAAACGTTGTTCCTGGGAAGATTCTCTGAAAACTCAGTGTGTGTGCATAGAGTTTGGATGGGTTTTGTGAGAATGAGATGTCAGAGTAATGTATCACAGTGGTTCAAGACAGACTGATTTGAATTCAGTCATTCTTTGAAGCTCTTTGCCGTTAGGCACACGACTTAACCACTCCAAACCTGAATTTCCTCATCTGTAAAATTGTAAAGAGCAGGGGCTACTAGCAGTACTCACTTCTCTGTTCGCTTGTGGGAACTGAGATTTTGAATATGTACCCATAGCATCTAGCGAAAGTAGATATTGCATTCTTATTAGAGTTTGTTAAATATCATTATTGTTGTTGTCGTTATATGTATAATGTCCTTTCTGTTATTTGGCTCCGTGGGAAACATTCCTTGGAAGTTTTACTCCCTTCCTATTACACTTTCCATAGCATGCACAGAGTAATTTTTAAAAAATATAAAATCTAATAATTTTTTCACCAATTTAAAATCTTCCTATGTCCTTGCAATTGCTCTCTGTGACATTTGCCTCTATCGTGTCCATCAAACCCTTTCGTTGTCCCACGTACTTACCTCAATCTGTTATAGTTGTCTGTGTAATTATCTGTCTCTCCAGATGCACTGTAAATTCTGTGAGGCACAGAGACTGTATCTCTTTCTTCCACTCCGCATCTCCAGCATTTAACAGAATGCCTGACATGTATTGGGTGCTCAGAAAATATTTGTTGAATCCATAAATGGAGAGGCTAGGGGAGGCAGAATCAGAAGAGTATTTCTGGAGTCATCTTTGAGAAAGTGCAAGCAACAGCCAGGAAATAAGAAAAAACTTCCCCGAGAGACACCTGTGGATTCCCACAACCCCGGAGTCCAAATGATTAGTCCTTTTAGGTGTCTTTTTCTTGCCATGACAAATGTCTTTCCGCACCATCTTGTTTCGCATCTTGCTTGAAAATATTCACTTAAACTGTTTTAAATATTGTATACAGGCTAAAATTTTAAGGTTATTATGATTAATGCCATGTGGTACTATTTCTCATACGAATGATAAGAAGTACATTTTTGTTTTAGAATGAAGTATTGTCATCAGGTTGTCTATCTTCAAGACCTAAATAAAGGCAGCTATATCGAGGTCCCAGTGGGGATTACTGGTTGAGTTAATGGGTTGTAAAAACAGTAAAAGAATGCAAAACAATATAGGAAACAAGCATGTATTCAATGTGCAGTATGTGTGAAGCATCCTTTTAGAAAGTTTAATACACTTTATATCATTTGATGTGACAGACCTTTTCAGTTTTTCCTGCGTCTTCTATTTTTCAGATGTAGCATTAACAATGCAAACTGCATGGACAGGTTAGGAAATGTGTCCACTGTGAGACAGTACTTATGCATTGGCCATTGTGGTCAGTTTCGCGAAGAAGAAAGTGTGCATGTTAAATGTGTGAAGGTCAGCTGCTGTTGTGTAACATGTTCTAAATTCTATTCTCCTTTTGCTTTCCCAGCCACAGCTCTGGAATCAGCTTTTCCAGGGAGGTCAGTTCTTTCAGTATAGAATGGTATTTGGAAATGAAGATCTGGAAACTAGATGTGTTCATTGTTATTGGAGTGTAAAGGTTCCTGGCCCTTTCAGCAAATGCAGTAAAAACTAGACTCCTTTTTTCTATCGTGATTTCATATTAATACCTTGAATGCTAATACAATACAGAAGGTTCTTTACTGCCTTCTTTCAACATTATACCTCCCTTCTGCCATGAGAATTCTGTTGACCAATATTATTAATAATTGTACTTATTAGCTTAATCCTGCCATACAGATAAAATACTTTCAGGACTGTTGTATATGTTATAATCAACATATTTAATAAAATTCAAGATTTTTTTTGAAGGTTTTTTGTTGTTAGACTGGACATTTTTAGATAAAATACTTTGTTGAGTAGTTATTTAGATTTATTTATGAGTGATATTAGTTATTATCTAATTTTCTTTTTAATTTAAAAATATTTCTTATTAAATCTTTTCTTTCTCTCAGGGTGTTTTCTACGTGCTCATTTGTAACCACATTCCTTTCGGTTTAGTCTTTACACCTAAACTGAGTTTTGAACACTGATTCCTTTTCCGAGCTCTATCACCACACTTCTCAATCTGTTCATGTGCGCTCCTGAGTCTCATATAACCTCTAGAGATCTTTCAGCTCATTTTTAAATAATGTGTTGTAGTTTTTATGTTCATTTTCTGTTTGCTTCACTCTCTGGCTGCTCCCCTGGTCCGCAGTGATGTTCTTCTGCTCCTTACTCTCCTTTTCCTCTGCTGTAACTCCGTCTCTATTCTTATGAAGTTAATTTTTATGAACTTTAAGGAGAAGGTTTTCTTAGCTCAGGATTTAGAACCACTTCACCTGTTGTTTTTGTGTAGTGTCAAAAAAATAATCGTGTCTTTCTTTCCAAGGTGCACCTCCTTTTTGTTGTGGATCTTTTTTCTCTCCCACTTTTGCCCTTTCTTTGTGCCGTGTTATTTGGTTTGTATCCCCAGACTGGCCTCAGTCTGTGCTTTAACCATAGGGGTTTTGGCTGGTTAGTTTTGGGGATTCATGATCCCAGAATACCCCAGACTCTTCAGATCTTACCAGAGATCTCTTGTATTCACACACTAAACCTTTCCAGGATTTAGCTTCTGTTCTTAAATAGGCTCTCCATGCTTTCCTGGGAGTGTCTAACTTTGGTGAATTTGGTAATTTGTTTTAAAAAAAGAAATAACGTATTTCTATGTTTAGACTTTTGATTCAGTTCTATGTAGCAGAAAACCCCCCTCCCCAATATCTTGCCTTAAACTTGTGCATTTTCTTTGTTTTTCTTTTTAATCAAATGCCTCATTACTTCCATCTGTTTCCTCCGGCATAATTGCTGACACCTTACTGGGCTTACCAGTGTCGGTGATTTTTCCTCCTTCATCCACATTTTGGATTTCGAGGATACTTTTCACATAGTATGGTTATAGATATTTCAAAGTTTTGGCCATCTAGTTGTTACCTCTATTTTTATGAAGCAATCTGGAGAGATTTAGGAACTATGTCACTACCACAAGTATGATCCCATAGTGTTTACATGTTGAAAGCATGATTTACCAACTACTTCTGACAAACAAAACTTCTCGGACTTTAACATTTTAGGTGATATTTATTAAATAAATTTATTTTTAAAAATTATGAGGGGCCGAAATAAAATCTCTTAGTTATGTCACAAGAGGTATGCTTAGAGGAACTTGGATATTTAAATATCAAAATAGTTGCTTTAGGTTAATTCAAATAGTTGACTTCAAATAATTGAATATTTTGTGTACATAATATAGACAAAAGAGTTAAGTGTAGTGAGTGGAAGTTTTAGAAAGACCTATTCAGCTTATTTTCTAAGAATTTCTTACTATGTTATTATTTGAATGATATGATAGTAAATTTCTTTTTATAGAAATATAGGAGCTATCTGAGTGCCAGTATTTTAATAAACTAGGTTTTAGCAGTTTTAAGAGTTTATTATTGGTAAAGTCTATGACAACTAGGCTCTGTTTCCTACTAAACATGAGTAAGTATGATGATATATATGTCAGAAGACAATTAGAGCATAATATGTGATCCTATTCAGAGGTGGGTACAGGATAAAGAGGCCTTTAATCACCACTATTATGTTATAGCTTTCTGAAAGTTGTAGTGATTTCGATAATTTGTTTAACAAGAAGAAATAGTATATTTGTATGTTTTAGTCTTTTGATTCAGTTCTATGTAACAGAAACCCTCAATAGCTTGGCTTAAACTAGGCAATTTTTTTTTTTTTTTAACAAAAGACCATAGTACAAGCAGTCTAATTTGACTCTACAGAAAATCAGGGCGCTTCCGTTAATTTTTCAATCTATGTTTCTTCCTATTTTTGTGTATTCTATCCCGAAGGTCACTTGTGGTTAAGAATGGCTGCCAGTGTGCAGTGGGAGACGTGGGCAGTTCTGAGTGGCAGAAGGGGGACCTTTCTCTGCTCAATCAGCTGCTTTAGTCGGCTTTGTCGGGAATATTGTGCTTCTCCTTCCTTAATTTCCTTGGCTAGAACTGAATCATTTTGGCACACTGGCAACTGTGTAATAGGATTTTTTTAATCTGGGTTCTTTGCCACCTGGATGAAATCTGGCTGCTGTTTCTAAGAACAAAAGGGAAAATTGGAATTGGAGGGTATCCAGCAGTTTCTGCCACAAAATATTTAAAAGTAAAAGATAAAATTATACTTATTGCCTACCAAATATAAATGCACATAGGAAAAAATGAGAGGGCTGGCATCTCAGAGATCTAAGCATCTGTTTCATGAAAATAGAAATTATAACCAGAAAGTTAAAAAAATAGAATAAGAAAAACAGTATTAGAAATTGGTGAAATAGAAATACAAATGTCCAGTGAATAGAGGAAAATGAACATGAAAAAAATGATTACAGTTAACAATTGGTTCTTTTCAGAGACAAATAAGGGGATAAGGCTTTAGCAAGACCAACAAAGCAAAGAGAGGAAAAAAGTACACTCTATTAAAATAAAGAGTGAAAAACACTGGCATTGCTGCAGGTCCACAGACATTAAAAGTATACAGTAAGCAAATGTATACCAAAATTTTTGATGATTTTTATATTAAGTGGAAAAATTCTTTGATGGAAAATGAATTTAAAGCTGATAAAATAAGAAATAAAAATGACAAGTAGTCCTATGTATGTTTTAAAAATTAAATCTCTCAGTGGAATTCTTTCCACAAAGAGACTTTGAACCTAGACGACTTTGCTCATGTACAGTAAAGGAAGATCTAACATCATTCCACACAATTGTTTTGAGATGTCGATAAAACACCGTGATACCAAAACCTGACATGAACATTGCATAAGATATTTCAGGTCAGTCTCCTGAATGCAGATGTGAAAATCTTGAATAAGAAATTAAAGAATAAGATCCAGTGGCACAGAAAAAAGTAGTATCTCATAATCAGTATGTTTATTTCAGGAATATCAAGTTAGTTTAACCTTAGTAAGTCAATTACATTAACACAAGAAAGCGCCACAGGCTTTCCTCACGTTGCCCAGAATCCTATTAACTGAAACTCATGTGTATTTTGTCCTCTTTAGCTCTTTAGAAAAAGAGAGTTTTTGTTTGGCAGCTTCATGTCCTTCACCTGTCCCTTGCCCTGTGAATCTCTTCATCTGTACTTTTTGTAATCACAACAGCCTGGAGGACCAAGGACCCAGACCCACCACCACTGCCACCCACATGTGCCACCCACGGGCCTGCGTACTAACTTCTCCGCCCTACTGTCCTTACAGCTGGTGCCGGGGACCAGCCCACGGGCTGAGGGTGCCATCCGACCATGACCAGCAAGAATGTGATAACCCTGGAATTAGCCTCGAGGTGGAATTTTCCCTGAGCCTCCATGTAAAAGCCTAGTCTAGCCATTAAGTTTGTGGAATTTCTTACTCAGCACTAGAAAAACATTATGCCACAGAACTGTGCGAAAGGAAGATATAATTTTTATGTTCACACAGTCTCCTTAACACAGCGCTTTGTAAAACGACAACTGTAAGATCCCTGTAGAGGTATCTCACTCTGTACACACAAATCAGTTGTCAAAATTCAGTACCTATTTAAGGTTAAAAAAATGTGAACAAAATAACTTTAGAAGGAAACTTCTCTAATCTTAAATTAAGTATCTTTTAATACATCTATTCACACTTTAAAAGTGAAATTTGGGAATTTTTCTTTCTGAGATCAGGAACAAAACAAAGATATCAATGGTTAACACTGTTCTTTAACATTATAATGCCAGGCATGAGTCAGTGGAACAAAGAAAAAATAATAAATATAAAACATTGAAAAGGAATAAATAAACTATTAATTGCAGATGTCATGATTATGAATGTGTAAGCTAGCAAAGTTGTACTATAAACATCAATAGTATTTTGATATGTATTAACAATCAAAAACTAGAAAGTGAAATTAAAGGCTTCCATTCATGGTAGTATGAACTACTTGTAGGTTTGATCTATAGATATGTAGATGATATAAAGATACATATATGGATACATAACTAGATATATAAAAAGTATGTTGGGAGAAGAGCCTTTGACAAACAGAAGGAGAGGGAGGAAGCAGGAATGGACAGGGAGAGTTTTCAGACTCTGATGCCAAGATGACACCTGTGAAGTGTGAGAGAGAGAATTGGGTAGGAAGAGTCAGATTGCAACAAAAACTGAAAAATCCTCAACTAGGCCAATTGGGACTCTCTGAGCAAAAGTCGCACGTTAGAGAGTTCTCTATCAGACAGAAATGGGCCAGCCGTTACCTAGATGTGCTTGGTTATTGGTTGGGAATAGCCTTGATGCAAACATGGAGGTGCCTCCAGGGACGCAGTGGCTGGGGCTGTGCTCCCAGTGGTGGGTTCTTGAAGGGGTTCTGAGCAGAGCACTTCCA
Organism: Perodicticus potto; assembly: GCA_963574655.1. Taxonomy (NCBI): domain Eukaryota; kingdom Metazoa; phylum Chordata; class Mammalia; order Primates; family Lorisidae; genus Perodicticus; species Perodicticus potto. Next base: position 21,097 of record CAUYRH010114476.1, on the reverse strand, counting down.
TGGGCGTCACATAGGACTACACACTGGGGACTATGCAAGGAAGGATATGACTTGCTTCTAAAAAGAAAATTATCAAACACGACTGATAGAATAAGACTACCATAAACACAAGAATATATCACTTTCACGGATTTTGATGAATCAATGTAGTAAAGATGTCAGTTCTTCCCAAAATTGTAGAACTTCAATAACATATATTTTAAACACTAATATTTTGTTGAAACTTAATTTGCCTCTACTCATTCTCAAAACTCCACTAAGCTAATGATAAAGGATTTAGATTTTAGAAAGACACAAGGCAGGCGAAGGGCAAAGAAAAATAGTAATAAAATTTTGGAAATTGAAAGCAAATGGATGTGTCTATCTTTCACACCTTAGAACTTAATCGCTGTTTGGGTTATAAAACTATGGCCTACAGGATAGCTACCTGTTTTCATAAATAAATTTTACTCATACACAACCACACTCATTCCTTTACGTATCATTTTGACGTGAGCTTTCACACTGTAAGGATAGAGTTGAGTAGATGCTACAGCAACTATTGTATCTGGGGACCTAAAATATACATGATTTGGCCCTGTATGAAAAAGCTTGCCACTCTCTTAATATAAACTGTCCTGATAGCATCATAAGCCCAGGAGCCAAGCTTATTTGTACCACAGAATTCAGGAATTATTAGGAATTGAAGGTTCTAGGACACTCTAGGGATACAAGAGCTGCTGCAAATGGGAACGTTTATTGAATTTCTGGTATTTTGGTCTGGATTTGACTCTCAGATTTACTGTTACTAGTTTAAATAAATGCTCCTGATTTCTGGTGAACACATCTAATAAGTTTTTCATTTCATCTATGGTTATACATCAACTCTAGAATTTCCACTTGGTTATTTTAAAATAATTTTATTTCATTATTGATAGTCTATAATTGATAAGTCATTGTTATGCTACTTTCCTTTATTTCTTTAAGTGCTGTTTAGTTTAGACCTTTGAACACATTTGTCATAGTTATTTACAAATCTTCATCTGCTGAGTCGAATATCTTTGCCTCCTTAAAGGCGGTTTCCCCAACTGCTTTTATTTCTTATATATGGGTAATACTTTTCTGTTTCTTTGCATGTATAATGATTTTTTGGAAATTATACATTTTATTTGTTTCTTATTTTACATTTTATTTTTGTAAAGTGACAGAATTATACATATTTACTGTGTATAACATGGCATTTTGAAATACATATATGTTGTGGAGTGGATAAAGGAAGCTAATTAACATACCCATTACCTCACATTGGCATTTTAGTTAATATATATATTAAAGCAATTTTAAATACTGATTTCAAATCATCCAGTTGTGATTCTTATTGCTATTTGTTTTACTTGAAATGTTTTCGTGGAGTTTTTTTTTTGTTGTTTGTTTGTTTTTAATTGTTGAGGAGTCATTGAGGTAGCAAGAACCAGGTTACATTGATTGAATTTGTTAGGTAAAGTCCCATTTATACTTGTGTCCCTCCCCCAAAGTTACTCCCTTTTTCTGTCTCTCTACTGTCCCCTGCCTCCACTCCCCACCATGTACTGGGTCATTAATTGTCCTCATATCACAATTGAGTACATGGGATTCTTGCTTCTCCATTCTTGTGGTGCCTTACAAGAATAATGTGTTCCAAAAAAAAAAAAAAAAAAAAGAATAATGCATTCCACTTTCATCCAGTTCATCCAGGTGAATACAAAAGATGCAAAGTCTATTTTTTTAATGGCTGAATAGTATTCCATGGCATACATATACCACAGCTTGTTAATCCATTCCTAGGTTGGTGGGCATTTAGGTTGTTTCCGCATTTTGGCGATTGCAAATTGAGCTGCAATAAATAGTCTAGTGCAAGTATCCTTATGGTAAAAAGATTTTTTTTCTTCTGGGTGGATGCTCAGTAATGGGATTGCAGTATCAAATGGGAGGTCTAGTTTGAGTTCTTTGAGGGTTCTCCATACTTCCTTTCTAAAAGGTTGTATTAGTTTGCAGTCCCACCAGCAGTGTAAAAGTGTTCCCTTCTCTCCACATCCATGCCAGCATCTGCAGTTGGAGATTTTGTGGTTTGGGCCATTCTTGTTGGGGTTAGATGATATCTCAGGGTGGTTTGATTTGCATTTCTCTAATAATTAAGGACAAGACTGTGGAGTTGCTAATGTCATTACTCAGTTTTGTTTATTCTTACTATTATTTTCTAAGCCTGGTCTCCTAGAAGGTCACTGCTGGGCCTGCATATCTTAGTGAGCAAACAAAGATTGGTCAGAAGTTGCGTTTAAACTCCTTGAGCCATAAAGCTTCCATCCTTTATCCATAGATGTATGTACACTTGGGTAATGCATTCAAAGTTCAAGCACTTTACAGGTCTGTCCTGGAGTTAACTGTCTATGTTTGCAGTATTCACAGACAGGCATGGCTAGCTTGCTAGGAAGCTCTCAGTCTGTCCTGAGCAGGTGCACAGGCACACAGACCTCAAGACCATCAGCTACGTGGCAGGAAGGCTCCCTGGGAAACCTCCCTGTTTATCATCTATTGTTTGCTCCACTCCGTAAAGAGACTGTTAGTGGACTTCCCTGTTTGCTTGCCACTGAGATAGTCATTGTTTTTGACAACACCCTTTTCTCTGCTCCAGATGAAGTCATCTTTCTACAGCTATGAAGGTGCCTGTCCTCCCAGTTGGCTATGCCATGGTGATGTTTTTGCATTAAATCATTCGCTGGGGTGAGGGAGAAGGTGGCTTGTAGTGGCAGGAATAGCACCAGACTAAAATGCTACAAATCCCCAGCATCCTTACTGACATTTAATACATTTTTCCAAGAAATGCTTTTCACTGTGTTATACACCTTCAGTTAATTTCTATTTTTAAAACTGTAATCATTGACAATTGTGTCCAATCTTACAAGTTACTCTGTAGAGAGAGGAGTTGCTAAGTTCTTCACTCAGCCATGACAGAAGTCTTGAGTCTTGTGTGTTGTAGGAAGGGCCTTCTGCAGTTCAAATACTCTTATTCCAATAAAAGAAGAAACCAGTCATAAAGAGGTGCCAGAATTTCCCTGGAAATTAAGAAATACTAATTCTCGTATCAAAAATTCAGATCTAAAATTGAAAGTAATCAAAAAGTATCGTATCATTTTCATATAAGACAAATAGAATATGGATGAAATTACATACCGAGGACACCACGAAAATGTATATCCATTTTAAGAGAAAAAGCCTTCCTATTCGTGCCTGTCTCATGGTGGCATTAGCATTCATTTGACTAATGCCATCTTTTGCACGAACGTCATGCTACACATTGCAACCATAATTCAATTCAACTTTGAAAACTAATACATAGGCAACACCTCTTAAATGTTTAAACGTTATTTGGAACTGCTGGCATTTATTAAAAGGCTTAGGGCTTTTTAAATTTAAAATAATTAAAATAAATTTTAAAAGTTGGAAAGGGAATCAATACAGTTTTGCAGCTGAAAAAAAATTGGAACTAGAAAACAATGATTGGATAAAACTAAAGAGATTCTCTTACTTTCTTCCACCTACCTCAGTTTAATTATTTTATGGTACAAAATTATCATTAAGATGTTTTCCTGTAATAAAAAAAAAGGAAGTTTGTGTTATCTGAAAAGACTAATGAAAAAGACAGGCAAAGTCTGGACAAGATATTTGAGAAAAATAATAAGGAAGTTATAACCATATATCCAAATAAGATTGAAATTTACAATGACTAGTATGTGAAACTATGAAATTTTAAAATTAGGGTAAAACTTCTAACCAGCTTCCTGTGCCTTCCTGACATATCTAGAAAGGGTTATGACTTAGCAATCGGGTGAGCCTGGGTGAGCCTGGGTCAGCCGTCATCCCCTGCACCTTTGACAGGTCACTTCCAGCCACAGCAGCTTAGTTTGTTTTCACTAGTGAACAAACAATATTACTTTATTTGTTAGCCATGACATGAAAAATGTTGGATGCTACTTTCCTACCAGAACAAGAATTATATCTAAGCAAACACAAACTGTCAAAATTGCCTAAGATAAATATAGTGTCTCTATAGACCAATATGCAAACAATAAAACTCAGAACTACCATTGGAAAAAAATAAAAACACTATTCCAAGATGATTTTATTGCTGCAGTTTATCTAATCTTTAGCAAAAAAGATTATACAATCCTTCAAATTATCTTGCATGTAGGAAATGTTTTTAAAACAACAGTTTATTTTATAAGATTGATATAATTTTAATTCTAGCATATGACAGGGTAATAAAAATGAAAATTCTTTTCCAGCATCAGGAATATGTGTAGACACAAAAATTTATCACTGATGAATCATAGCATCCAGCAATGTATGAAAATTTTAATAAATCATGATTAAATAAGGGTTATTCCAGGATGGAGGGATAATAAGCAGATACTTAACACAATTAATGGAAAAACTGTGATCATATTAGTGAGTGCCTGAAAATTTACTTAATAAAATCACCAGGCATTTATAATAAAAATAATAATGGTCTATTCATTGAATGCCAACACCCTATACTTTGAAATTTTAATACAATACACACAACAAATTTTGACATTATTTTGGAATTTAGAGCAAGTTATTGCTATTAAAAATTAGATAAATCTGCCCACCATTTAAAAAATAAGCATAAAATGGTATTTGTGTATGATGTGTTTATATACATGGTAAACCAAATGTATTAATAAAGTTAATATATTTGTTTGGCTGGTGGCTGAATACAAAATGCTTCTCTATAAAAATGGATGCTTTTTCTTTATAGTAACAAAATCACAATTTCATAGAAATGGGAAAAAAAGTCCTATTTAACATAGCAATAAAACTAGAAAACATTTAAGAAACAACATACAAAAGATAAATGGTTTCTGTGAGGAAAATAATAACTTCTTATCAGTGAATGAACCCTGAACAAATATATATGGACCATATTTCTGGGTGGGAATTGAGTATAATACAAATAACTATTCTTTATAAATTCATATTTTAACTTAAAGTGATGTTAACTAGAATCTTGGTTTTGTAGAGATATTGAACAATATGCTTTTAAATTTCCTGAGGGGGGAAAAAATAAATGCTTTAGAATAGGCAAGAAACAACTGAAAAATTATGCCTTTCCAAATATTAAAAATTACTATCAGCTGACAGTAATCAATGATTGTGTTGACATGGGGATAGAAAAATCAGAGGTAAAGAATAATGAGCCCCTAAAAAGATCTCTGTACACTCTGTATCAGGGAATCTCAGAGTATGATAGGAGTATCATATTAATTTGATAGGAAATGGATGATTTATTAAATAAATAATGGTGGCAAAATTGGTTATCTTTCTGAACAAAACCATCATTGTTTCCCTACTGCATGTTACATACAAAAATATATTTAAAAGAGGTTAAGGCATTAAATGTAAAACTTTACAGGATAATTCAGTTGAATATTTTCATTACATAGAGGTGGAAGAGACTTCCTGTAACTAATAGGGACAATATATTTAGCTACATTTAATGAAATCTGTCTGTACAAATAAAAGAATGTGTACAGAGCTCAAATAAAGTAGTTAACCAAAGGAAAACACAACTAGAAATAAAATGAGCAAATGATGTGAATAGATAACTCATTGAAGAAAAAATATGAATTGCCAACGTTCATATGAAAAGATTTTTAACTTCATTAATACTCAAGAATACGCAAATTGAAACAGCAATGAGATACCATTTTCCCCTAGTAGACAATTTAAAAGTGGAATAATAGTTTTTATGAGGATTTGAGGAAAGGGGAATTTTATAACTATTGAATATTGCTATACCTATAAACCCATTCTAGAAAGCAAAGTGGCAATTTTCATTAAAGTTAATAAAAAGCATATCATACTATTTGTAATGGTTATATGTGCATGCCGATTTGGCTAAGGTACAACGCTCAGTTGTTTGGTCAAACAACAGTCCAGATGTTGTAAAGTTACTTGTTTAGATTTGATTAACTTTTAAATCCATATGCTTTGAGTGTCCATAGCGCGTGGGCCTCATTCAAGCAATTGAAGGTCTTAAGTGTAAAGACTGAGCTTTTCTCAAGACCGTAATATCCAAACCCTGCCTGAATTTTCAAACTGCAAATTGTCCTCTGGACTACAGCATCAACTCTCCCCTGTCGGCCTGCTGTCCAGATTTCAGACCTGCTAGCTTCCATAATTGTGTGAGACAGTTCCCTAAAATAAATCTCTGTCTCTCTCTCTTTCCCTCCCCCTCTGCATATATATGTATGTATGTGTGTATGTATATGGTTCTCTTTCTCTGGAGAATCATGATTAGTACACTCTTACACCAGCAGTAACACTTCTTGGAACTTATATTACAAAATAAAATGGTGTGCATGCATGTGGGTGTGACAGAGACAGACATTATATTATTTGTAGTGGCAAAAAACTTCAAAAAACTTACGTGTCCTTCGTTGAAATGGATACAGAGAAATTATGAGATGCTATGCAGTTGTTTAAAAAAAATAATGCATTGGAAATTTCGGTAATGTACTAAGTTACACAAGTGTACATTTAACAACCTTCCATGTTTATAAAAAGCAAGAGTAAATGTTCATATCTATCCAAGTAAGGGAAAAATATGGAACTAAGTGTATGAGTGGGCAGTTGGGCAATGGTCTGTAAAAGAGAGGGAATAGTGATTGATAATTGTATGAGTTTGAACACTTTTTATCAAAGCATAAATATATGTATATATGTATGTTTGTGTGGGGTTTTTTACAAAAAAGATGCTTACTATTTTCTAATAGGCTTGTTTAGATTTTCTGCAGTAAATATTATTTCATAATTTTTAATAGGTGTATTCATTCCATTGAATGGATATATTCTATTTAGGTAAGCTCTCTCATTCGATACTAATATATTGTATTTATTTTCTCTAAATTATTAAAAAACTAGGTAGAAAACCCAATAAATTTATATATTTATGTGTGTCCATTATGATGTCATTGGAAATACTATCTAGAATTTGATTTACCAGGTCAATGGTTATATTTTTATTATTGTATTACTGATAATAGTATAAATTGTACATAATGATACTATATATTATTATAAAGACAATGACTTTTTCCATTATGTCTGGTAGTAATTGTACTACTAATACATATAATAAAACAAAGTCTTATGAGAATTTTCTTATCTTTCCTTTCACACTTTCTTCTTGTTATTAAGTCTTTATTTAATGAAATGAGCTGCATGTAAGAATGTAGTTCATGGTGGCACTTAAGGGCTATGCCAAAATAAACATTTCAAATTTTATTAAAATACATATACCTTTTACATCTATCTGTATTTTTACTTTCAACCACTGTCGAAGTTATCCAGAAAGCTAACTTTTATCATTGATTCTGAGTTAACTTCAATTTAAAATATTTTTAGTTATATATGTTCTAAAGATGATTTTTTTTAATTTCTACTGATTACAATGTTTATTTTTTTTCCTATAATTTGTTATACCTTTCTTTGTTTAACAGTAGAAAAGAACTGAAATGTGGCACTATGTCGTAACTTATCATTTTCTTTTGGGGACAAATAGAAGGACTAAATATTAATATGTAACAAGAGATTGTATTCTCTTAAAATAATGACTATTGGGATTATGGGTCTTTGTGAGTTTTGCTTTTCATGCTTTTTTAAAGATTTATAAATGGTGCATTACATATTACCATAATACTTAATACTTGCATAATGACTTAAAATTTTCATTAATATGTAGATTTAAAGCTCTTTGCAGATAATATTTTGTAGATATGTTTGTAAATGTTTGTATGTTCTTTCTCATTGAAAAATTACTGTGATCACACTTTTTCGAATTTTGATGTTCAATTCTATATTTTTTATTGAATACAGGCAATTAAACTTTGAGGGCTCAAACATTTAAAAATTATCTGATATTCTTATTCATAATACCTGTGTATTTAGTTGTAAAGTAATAATTCATCCAATAATGTATTTGCTATTTAATCTGACAGAAAAAAATTAATTTTTTTGAAATTGCTGAAGTTATTGCCTGGGTTTTGAATCTTCAAATTTCAGGATATGAAAATAGTCTTTGATATATGATCTCATTTTTCCAGAGTTAAAACAGGATAGAATAAAATTCTATTACCTTAATTTTGGGAAAATAAAGGCAAGAGTTCCAGGTACAGGGCACTGTATTGATTTTTTTGGGGGGCGTCTTTTCTGTATTTTCTAATATTGAATACTACCTGCTGTATAAGTTCTGTTTTGGAGAATTAATCTGTTTTATTGTTTTAAGCTATACTGGGTTTTCTTTTATAGATTTTTATAAATATCTTTGAATTGGGAAAGAGGTTAGGACTTACATTTTGGGCTTATTTTTTATTGAATGACGTCCTGATTAATATTTTTTTGTTCAGCAATGCATTTCTATCTTAGTGGTGCTCTTGCTTTTCAGACATACCAAAAGTGGTCTTGTCCCACTAAGCACACTTGCACTTGGCCTTGGAATTTGATGTTTGGCTAACAAGAATGTTTTTCTGAAGATGCCACTGTCCTTTGTCCCTCCTTAGCAATGCTATCCCAAGCAGCCTATGTAAAAAAATAGTTGTACATTTTGTTTTTTTGTTTCTGTATTATTAATCTCCACTTATTAGAGACTGTAAGCTTCATGGTATTAGGGGTTTTTGTCTCATCATAGGGCATACTGCAGATTTCTATGCTAGTCTTCCTCTGAATATCCATTTTTTTTTCTTTTAAATTTCATTAAATTTACTATCATATTTTCTAAGATGTAAGTAGAATTGTTAGTGGCTGAACACTAACAATTTATCTTGCGGCTGTTACTCTGACTATAATTTTGTTACATTTGAAAATGAGCAGAAGTAATAAGTTCTTCTTTACATGCTTACATGGGTGTAGTGTCCTCTGTTTTCATTCTTCTTTTTTCCACGGCTGTAGTACATGAATCAGATAGGTTAATGACAGTGCTTTTGAGGATGGACAATCCAGATTGAATGACTATATGCAGAGGAACTAACTATCCTACCAGCCTAGACTAGTCATCACAAGTGAGAAATAAACTCCTCCTTTATCATCATGTTTTCTAATTCATTATAAATTTTATTCTCTTTCTATATTTTACTCTAATTTGTAGATCATCAATAAAAATACTTTGATTAAGGAATAAATAGGTATGCCCACTTAAAACATCTGAGAATTGAAAAGATGGCTTTCACTGTTTACTTGCGTTTTACTTCTGCTGTAGTAATGGTTACAGTAAACTTTCAATCTTGTTGTCCATTTCATTCCAAATGACTTTTCTGTTTTATAACATGAAATGGATGTTACTGATCTTTGTTAAATCATCTCTGTAATAGCAACATGCTTTATTTTGGTGCCCTCTAACAAAGATTTTATTTTTTTATTTTTTTATTTTTTTAATAATTTTATTCAATCATAATTTTATTTATTTTTATTTTTTCTAACAAAGATTTTAAAGTAAATATTGGCTGTTAAATTATATCTGATACCTTTTCTGTATCTATTTATATAATCAGACTTTTTTTTCCTTCACTAATTTGTTGATGTAATAAGTTTTGCAATACGTGATGATAGTGTTACTATTCTTTGCTTACATCACTGGATTATTTTCACTAACATTTGGAATTTTTCCATCTACATTCAAAGGTGAGTCTGATCTATAGTTTTCTTTTTATTGCCCATTGGACTAGGAAAGAGTTCTGAATACTGAATAGAATTGGTAAAAGAGGACATCCTTTGTTTTAGATGTTAGAAAACATTTAGTGTTTTACCATTAAATATTATGTTACCTTATAGATACCATTTAATGGACAATATTTTGAATATGCTGGATCAAGTAAAGCATAACATTAAAATTGATTTTATGTTTCTTCTCACCTTGTTATTGTAGCAATAGAAAATATGAAATTATCTGTGGCTTATATTCTGTTGGATCACACTGCTTTAGCGTGTTTCTTCTAGTATTTGTAACATAGTGCAAATATTACGTATGGTACAGTAATGCCTTTTACCATAAACAAACAAAAAAAAAAGGTTACTTCCTAACCGGGGAGAAAAAAAGAAAAGACTTCACACTATTTACTTTAAATTTCTAACACATAATTTTGTCATGTTCTCCCTGCCATTATATTTTAAAATGCATGTAGGCGCAGAGCTGTTTGTGGATATATAGCAGCAGAAATTTCTCAGTACTTATCCGTCTCTGAAGGAATGTTGATGAACCAAACTTAGGCCCTAAATAGTATTATATGGTATAATACGATGTAAACATATACGGTATTGCATTACATTTACCATTATGTTTTCTAAGATGTAAGTGAAATTATGGGTAATTTTCACATGTTCCTTTTTGTTGCAAAATGCTAATAAATAGTTTCCCCCCCTTTTGTATTCAGCCCCTTTTTTGTGTATAAAAAACGCGAGGAAAAAACTGTTAGAGAATTTGAAACAAAATGGATTTTCGTCACCAGAGGATATGAAGATATGCTCCTTAAAGACATCTTCTTCAAGCCTGAAACTAACATAAAAGGAAAGCTTTCACGTTGGAAACATGTAAGCATAATTAATTTAGCACTTTTCTTTGAAATATTTTTATTTAAGATACTAGAATTATAATTTCTGTAGCATTAGTCTGAATTTATTAAGTTTCTCTTAAATAGCCTTCATTATATTATTAATATTCTATTTTAAATTTGTTTGATGTGAGAAAATTCATATAACAATGTGGTGCAAGAATAATTTTTTGCCATGTTAATAATATACCACAACCATTTTATATGTTTACTTTGTGGTTTATATTCTATGTGTGAATATATAGATATAAAATGTAATCTTAGTTATTGCAAGTAGTAATAATGATGTGCTGGAAAATATTAAAAAGAGTGACAATTATATGTATAACATTTATTCAGTGTTTTATGCTAAATCACAAATTGCTTTGAGGACACAATGGAAATAGAAAGAGAGGTACTTACATTTATTGAGTGCCCACTGTGTACCAGGCACTGTGCTAGATATTTTGCATGTGGCGTATCATTTACCCTCTGTAACACCATAAGGTAGATATTTCTATCTCATTTTTATATATAGGGAAACAAAGGCTCAGAGAGGTTAACTTACCAAAAGCCACACAATAGCTTAGATTTGACTTCAAATCTGGTTAACTCCAAAGGTTGCTGTTTCTGTCTTTAGAGTTTTGTTTTGATTTGGGCATTATGTAATAGCAGAAATGAAGACTTGGCATTCTAGTAGAATCAATTAGAGTGATCTCTTGATAATTTCTAAAGTACTGTGTTTGTGATAAATAAACTCCCTGTGTGGACCTGTTCAGAGGAGCCTGAGCTACAAGTGTTTTCATTACATTAGCATGATGAGAAGGGACCACAGAGTCCAGGCTGTTGTCGGGCTGATTTCAGAGTGAAGGAGGGCGTGTGTTCTAGAGTGAGCACAGGAATGTCCTCAAGTCCACAAATCCCACAAAAGTTATCCACTGTGTAAAACATAGGTATAAAAGGCACATGTATCCTGCTTGAAACTCTCCCCTCATCAGCACTCGGTGCCAGCTGTATCAATTTGCTCCGATGATGCGTATACTATACAATTATAAACTCCATGTGAAGTATCTTTGACTCCTGGTGTAGAAGGTAAACCCAGGGATTGCAGAGCACACCGCCTGCTTTTTTATATGCCTTATACATACATAAGAGAATACATTCAATAAATGTTGTGTAGTGATAACCCATTTGTTGTGTACTGATAATTACTTTGAATATACTGACAAGTAGTGCGTGTATAAACGTGACATATTTATATGTATATAATGTTAAGGCAAATGCCTATTGTATTAATAAATAATAATAAATTAATATAATTTTAATATATTAATAATATTAATTACAAAGTTTTATTAATATGAAGCTACACAGAATATACCCTCACCAGGGGATGCCAAAATATATTTATTACAAAGACTTTTCTCGATATCTTTTATATTATTAATAATTCTGCTAACCACATTACTACTAATGTTACTTTTTAAAGAATTATCCTTCCATAGACTTTAAATATTCACATTGTCCTATGCTTTTCCATTGCTGATAGCTACCATTCATAGAATCTTATTGAAATTTTCTTCAACTCAGTATCTGAAAGTAATTGAAATTATTTTTAATGGTAATATTCATTTTATGATGAGCCATTTGTTTTTCTGCATAAATTAGCCTTCAGTCTTTTTTTTATAATTTTTTTTATTAAATCATAGCTGTGTACATTAATGCAATCATGGGGTATAATGTGCTGGTTTCATATACAACCTAAAATATTTTCATCAAACTGGTTAACATAGACTTCATGACATTTTCTTAGTTTTTGTGCTAAGACTTTTATATTCTGCATTTAGTAAGTTTCACCTGTACCCTTCTACGATGCACCGTAGGTGTGGACCCACCGATTACCCTCCCTCCACCCATCCTCCCCCCTCCCCTTCCCTCCCTTTCCCCATATTCTTGTGCTATAATTGGGTTATAGCCTTCATATGAAAGCTATAAATTAGTTTCATAAGAGGGCTGAGTATATTGGATACTTTTTCCTTCCATTCTTGAGATACTTTGCTAAGAAGAATATGTTCCAGCTCCATCCATGTAAACATGACAGAGGTAAAGTCTCTGTCTTTCTTTAAGACTGCATAGTATTCCATGGTATACATGTACCACAATTTATTAATCCATTCGTGGGTCGATGGGCACTTGGGTTTCTTCCATGACTTAGCAATTATGAATTGGGCTGCAATAAGCATTCTGGTACAAATATCTTGGTTATAATGTGATTTTTGGTCTTCTAGATATATACCTAGTAGAGGAATTATCAGATCGAATGGCAGGTATATTTTTAGATCTCTAAGTATTCTCCAAACATCCTTCCAAAAGGAATGTATTGGTTTGCATTCCCACCAGCAGTATAGAAGTGTTCCCTTTTCTCCACATCCACGCCAACATGTCTGGTTTTGGAATTTTGTGATGTGGGCTAATCTTACTGGGGTTAGATGATATCTCAAAGTAGTTTTGATTTGCATTTCTCTGATGATTAAGGATGGTGAGCATTTTTTCATGCGTCTGTATGCTATGCGCCTGTCTTCTTCAGAGAAGTTTCTCTTCAAGTCCCTTGCCCACCCTGAGATGGGATCACTTGTTCTTTTTTTGCTAATACATTCGTGTTCTCTGTGGATTCTGGTTATTAAACCTTTGTCAGAGGCATAACCTGCAAATATCTTCTCTCATTCTGAGGGCTGTCTGCTTGCTATACTTACTGTGTTCTTAGCTGTGCAGAAGCTTTTTAGTTTGATCAGGTCCCAGTAGGGTATTTTTGATGCTGCTTCAATTGCCTGGGGTAGCCTTCAGTCTTATGAGAGCTTCATTTGTAGTCTCCTCTTCAGGTCACTTAACTGACAGATACTTTTTTGTTTGTTTGTTTTGTTTTTTTCAGAGACAGAGTCTCACTTTGTCACTCTTGGTAGAGTGCTGTGGCATCACAGCTCACAGCAACCTCCAGCTTTTGGGCTTAGGCAATTCTCTTGCCTCAGCCTCCCAAAGAGCTGGGACTACAGGCACTGCCACAACTCCTGGCTATTTTTTGTTTGCAGTTTGGCCGGGACTGGGTTTGAACCTGCCACCCTTGGTATAGGGGGCCGGCGTCCCACTCACTGAGCTATAGTCACTGCCCCAGATATTTTTTTCTCTTATTATTCTTACCACTCACCTACCTATTTTCTTATGCTTTGGAGTTTGGGATTTAGAAACTGTAGTAAGGACAATTCTTACCAGAAGGTCCAAGAAAACTTACATTCCAAGGACAGTGAAAGGGTTGGGGAGTAGAGAAAGGGGTGAGAGTGAGAATACATTGACATTTAATTATGATGATTTGTTATAAAATGAACTAAAACAATGAGCACAATAAAAACATGCTGTGGAACAGCAGAGGAACAGAAAATCTTAACCAAAAATGGAATTCCAGGTTCCATGATTAGATGATGTATAACCAGTGTCGGAATCTGTTCCTGTTTGGGGAGGAGACATACTTCATCCAAAGGGCTTCCAATCCCCCATATTCAGGGCAACCTAAATCTGAAAGAGCCCGAAGAGTGAGTACAAGTTGCAGTCACTAGGAAATGCCATGTTGCTAAACTGGAAGTTAAAAATAAACATCTAAAGCTTATGGAGCAAGAATAAACTGTACATTAGGTACCATAAGTCAGTAGCCTTTAGAAAGAAATCTGATAGAGGCAACAGGGTCAAAAGAGGAAAAACTAAAGATGTGGGACAGGAACCATTGCCAAGGACATTACTGACTGCTTATAACATCAGAGAGTGGTTTGGGCTCATGCAGATTAGGCTGTAAAAAATACGGAATTATGATGGTTCAATGAGGTCAAGTTTTAGGATAATATATACTATCATGATAGATTTTAGGGAAATTCAGGTACTCTAGGACACCAAGAATATTTAAAATCTGTGTTGGTATAGCTTTTCCTCAGCAGTGACTATGCTGAGGAAATCATATACAGGAGTAATGGCAAGAACAGTAGTTCCTCCCTGGGCTTTGACCTCAAATTTCTTGTAAATTTATAGTAGCCTAGGCTGGACTAAGAGATAATTTCTACATTACCTATGCTTTGGGGGGGCATGAATTGTCTTCTTTCCTTTATTTCCTGTATTTCACACATAAATTTTAGACGGAATATAGGGTCAGAGAGTCAACCCATTGGAGTCAAAAGCAGCGAGATTTGGGGGAGAAAATTACCTTAATATTTAAGCCAGAGGCAGCCTAACATCTCTTCTAACTGAACCTCTACTGACACCCTCCCCCCCAGGACCCTGAGGCCTCTTAAGCTTATTTAGGCAATAGATTGGTGTGATGGACAGACAGAATGTGTGAGGTCAAAATGTGATGACCAAGAACCTTTACTGCTTCAGCCTCGTGGAAAACAAAGAAAGATCCAGATCACGTGGTGTTATTTCCAGCTTCTTTCACAGTCCACTTCCTAGAATCAGGGTCTAAGCTGTTTCTTTGTACTTGAGTAATACCTTCCCTCTTTGAAGCAAGAAGAAGTCTGGAATTTCACACTCTCTGTTTTCACTCCTCCATTGGAGAAGGTGCTTGGTCCTCAACAGGAAGAGGAAAGTGATCTATAGCGTAACCTGATACCACTTCTCTGGAAGGCGCCCCTTACTGGGAACCATTGACAACTTCCTGCATGTTCACATCTGTCTTGTGCTCCTTCATGGCGTTGAATAATTCCAGGAAGCGCTTGACATAATCTCATGTGGCATTGAGGTATAGTGAAGTAAGATTTGTTTTAGAATTGATAAATTGGTTAAATTATTATTGATTTCTATCTTGCTTCCAAGGATTAGTTTTTCCCATAAATAAGACTGGTGGAACTATATAAATGCTATGTCGAGTGCCACATTGAAATCAAATAAGATAAAATATTCTCAATACAATTATTCTTGTGAGTCCTTTTCATTAATTATTATTCTATATTTTTTTCTAAAGGTATAAATATATTTTAAATCTGAGACACTCTTTGTACTTTGTTATAATTTTCATCAGGGCATAGAAATATAAAATAATTAACTTTTTAATCATGCCACATATGTATGGAAAAAATACATCAAGGCATAATCATCAAAATGTTAATAATGGTTATTAAATTGGTAGAATTTTGGTAATTATTACTTTCTTACAGTTTATAAAATTTTAAAAACCAAATGTTTTATTTACAAAATAAAAATTAAAAAGATTATACTTTCACTCACAGCCAGTACAGGCAGTAAAAAATAAAAGAATTAAAAATTAAAAAGGTTTTATTATGAGTAAAAAGGTTTTACCTATGTTTTTGATAAGATAAAGATAGAAATGTTACCTTCTGTTTTATTTCGCATGCCACATCATTGACTCTCTTATTTAATTTGATGAACTTTACTTATGAAAGCAGGTTTAGTTTCCCAGCAAAGTTGACAGGACAGTGCGAAGTGCCGCCGTCTGTCTCTACATGCACTCCAGACTGCTGACGCGGGCACCACAGAGGTGTGTTTGTCATGACCCTGAGCCCGCACGGCCCGTCGCACAGAGCTGCTCGCTGCTCTAGGAATCCTGTGTTCTGCCTGTTCATCCTGTCCTCCCTACCTGACCCCAGCAACAACTGATCTTTTTTTACTCTCTCCATAGTTTTGCTTTTCCCAGAATGACATATTCTTGGGATCACAGCTTTTCAGACTGGCTTTGTTCCCTTAAGTAATATCTATTTATGTTTGCTCTATTTGTTGTCATGGCTTTGATAGCTGCTTTTATTTTTAGCATGGAATAATATTCCATTGTCTGGAAGTTTTTCCATTCACCCACTGAAGAACATCTTGATTGTTTCCAAGTTTTAGCAATTATGAAGAAAGCTGCTGACGTGTCTGCAGGTTTTTGTGTGGGAATAAACTGTAACTTCATTTGGGTAAATGCTGGAAATACAATTGCTGGAGTTTATGGTGAGACTATATAGATATATATATATTTTTTTCTTTTGTTTTTTTTTGTTTTGGAAAACTGCCCACATTGTACAAGAGTCTCACAATTAAGTTCAAGAACTCATCACCATGAACTTACGTTGGCAGCACTATACAGGCAACTCAGGCAGGTTTCAGAACCTTGGTCTATCAGTGGCTCTGTGTTTGTGTCAACATGTGGTGATGTCTTGCTGAGTCGTGTTCATTTATTTTTGTTATATGCTTTTGTGTGCCATTTGAGAACAGCTCTGATGGTCATTCCAGAAAAAGAGGTCAAAAGTCCTTTGAAGAGAGGACTAGGGACTGGCTTTGGCGCATGAGTTCCCAAGGGGGTTACTTTGAAGGTGACCATAGTGACATTCAGCAATGATGAGTGTACAGCGTTTTCTAGGACAAGTTTGTGAACTTAATTGTCAGACCTCATATATATATATATATATATATATATATATATAATATATATAGATGTCATCTATATGACATCTATATATATTTTATCAATATATAACATATATATAGATATCATATGTATCTATTTATAGATATCTATATAGAGAGATATATATCATATATGACATATATAATCTATATATAGATATATTGTATATAGATATCATATATATCTATTATATAGATATATCCATATCTATATCTATCTATATCTATAGATTTATCTATCTAATAGATATATATGATATCTGTATATATCATGGCTGGAACTCTTGATCATGATAATGAAGGCTGTAAGTGCCCTGGATTGTGGAAAACTGTTGAGCTGTTCATATTAGCCTGGGACTTCCTACCTTTGGATGTTTGTGGAAATAAATTCCTGTGTGCGATAAGTTGCTACATGCAGCCAAAGTCCAAGCAAATTCTTACTAGATGCTAACCTTCTTCACTTAGATTAGATATAATACCTCATGGTCTAACCTATAAACGAATATACAAAGTATCTACCCTCTGCACACCCAGCAGAGAAGGTGGCATCGAAACAAATAAAACCTCTCATTTGCAGAGGGTAGAATGGAAAATACAGTTGTTCCTTCCTCCATAGGAATTACCAAACCCCTCTTACAGTAGTAGTGAACATTCCCTTCTTTCAAAAAAGAGTAAGAACATCTGGAAACTCACCTACATCCTCCCTTTGAAAGTACTTTTCCTGTCTGTCGTTATTTATGGCCACGCCAGCATTGGACCTTAGAGAACTTGTTCCTCTTGAGTGTTGCAGTTTCATTGCTTTGATAATTGATTTGGGGTCCTGGAGGTTGCTTTAGAAATTGAAGAGCTGCAGGTGTTTTCAGTATAGAATTTAATTTCTTTTGCCATACATTTTTTTTCAGTAATTCAGTACTGTTCTGATTTACTTAGTTTTAGTAGGTTCCATGGTTAAGTAAGTACAAAGATCTTGTCTAGACATGGTTTGTAATTCTGAAGACTCTGGGTTTTTACTTATTGCGTTTGTTCTCTACCCATTTTCCTCTCTTTTGAATAAAGAATGGCTACCACAGGTGAGCTCTCTGAAACAATGGGCTTTGGAGGGAAGGAAAAACCTTAATCTTGTCTTTTCTGTAGAAATTACACATTAGTTTATCAGTCTTCTTTCTATGTTGAAGCTCCCTATTGTAATGACTTCAATAGGAGGCACAATGGCATCCTTGAAAGGCTACAAATTAATAGAATCTCAATAAGCTTAAATTGCGGGTTGCAGACAGTACCTGCATTATCAATGTTGTATTCTATTTCCATCTCTTATTTCAGGCTAGCTAGCTATAACCCGGATTTATTTCTCTCATAAGACTTAAATAAAAGCAACAGGTAACATCTAACATATGCTCAAATATGAGATTTGTTTTACAGTTTCCCTGAGATAGCAGAATCAGGCAGCATGTAGTCTACTTTCCAAAGTAAAAATGTTTTGAGTCCATACTAACAAGGGTCACTGGTTCTTCACTCTGCGTCACCTTGAGTCCTAATCCTATGTCGCCCAGTCCCTTGCATCTCACTTCCAGCTACCATATAGATGTCAGTTTGAATTAGGTTCAACTATGTGTAATAAAGATCAGAAATGATGCCAACAAGGTGGAAATTCGTTCATCTCTCACGTAAAACTCCAGAAGTATGCAGCGTAGGACTGATATTATGGAAGTGTTTCATTATATATTAGTGACTGAGCCTCCTTTTATCACCTGCTCCTCTGTGTATGGCCTCCATTCAAAGGTTACATTGCAACCCAAAAAGTAACTGTGCTTACTCCAGCCATCAGGACGGAGGGAGAGGTAAAGGAGAAGGGAGTGAGGGCACTTGTAGTGTGTTTTCAGTACAGTAACCAATGATGCCGCACAATTATCTTTGGCTAGAATTTAGTTACATTGCCACATTCAGCTACGAGGAAGGCTGCGATAGATAGATTTTATTTGGGGCAGGAATGTGCCCAGACAAAAATCTGGGATTCTAATATGAAAGTGAAGGTAAACCAACATTGAGGAAAAATAGAAGTATTTGCTACAGCATAGATATAGAAAGCAAATAGAAAAGGAGATTGAAAATTATCAAGAAGTGAAGACAGTATTTAATAGAGATATAATGTCATGATCAAATATGTGTATTGCAAAATAAAATACTTAGTTGTCAGATGACATGCAACTTCTTATATGAATTGTTAAGATATTTACCTAATATAGTTAAAGCAAAGCTAAGTGGCATCGATAACAAAATCTTTCTATAGGATGGTTGTTTATTTATTACTAGTGAACATACATTCTTTAGTCTAATTTTCTCTTCTCCGTATTTCATCTTTGATGCTTTTTGGAATTCTTTTGCAACTATTCTCTTGTTAGCTGTATTTACCCTTTGACTAATTCAAATTCATTGTAGTTCTTAATTGCTGTTGACTTACACTTCTGTTTTATAAGTTCTTGGTTATTTTTAAGACTTTCCTTTTCACTTTTTACATTTCCTTTTGTTATCCTGCAGATATATCAAACTTGCCTTTTCTATACTCAAACATGGCAAGCAGAGTATCTCTATCGGCTGTGTCTATTAATTTCCATATTTCAGGTCTTGTGCCTAGGACTGTATTGGAAATATAAATTGTGAGAATTTTGCACTCTGGAGTGAAGGTACTTTTCTCCAGATGGTATTTTTATTCTCCACTGGTGGCCACTACCAACCTTGGACCACATTAACATTTCAAGCTTGAGGTTTTGTGGATTATCCTGGCTTTCTTTTGGTTTAGAGCTGGTTTTACTCTATTTTTGCTTTTATCATGGTGTAGTCCCCTGAGCTCTGAGCTGAATGAGGGCAGAGTCTTCTCCTTGGGTGGATAAGGGTTTGACTTTCGACTGCCGACCTCTGAGCAAACAGAGCTTCAGTTCAGGTTTTAAGTTGTGTCTTCATGATCTGTAACCTCTCTGGGATCTTATGTTTTCTTAAATTTTGACTTGATGAATCCTAACCTTCTTGACAACTCTTTCCTAACTGTCAAAAAACTTTAAAAAAAATCTTTCATCCACCTTGGTGAAACTTGGAAATTGTTCCAAATTTATATTTTACCAATCCTGAGTGCAGCTATCTGTACAATTTTTCTGTCTCTTATTAAATAGCCCTGGTGTAGTTTTCTCTTGACCTGATAGCCATCCTCTTTCCTTAGAGTGATTTATATCCTGTATATGATGTAATTTGTGTTGACTTGATAATGTATTTTTGAGTCTTCATGTTACCTCATGGTTAGCTTCTCTCCCGCTCACCGCAATGAGCAGTCTCTATGCTAAATGTTACTTCTTGAGATTTGAAGCAGTAACTTACTTATATTTTGGATATACGATCCTACTAATTTAGAATTCCTTTTTTTGAAGGTGAATTATAAAAACATTTTATGTCATTTTTAAACATGTTTTTATAGATTAGGTTTCTGCTTCTACTTCTCACTAATCTAGCTTGAAACCTAATTTATTATGACTTCTTAAGTGCCAGTAAATAATTTATATTTGAATTCAAAAAAGAAAACCTACTAAAGTCCTATTACTAAGTTTAAGTAAAGGTTATGGAAGTGTTATAGCTAATAGTTATTGATACATACGTTGTTTCTACATTTTAGCTATTGTTTAGCTTCAGCTTAATTAAATGGTAAACAAATAGTTTAGTAAAATGCAAGTTTACTTGGGGTCAGTTTTACATCATTCAATTATTAGAAACACTGAAGAATGCTACAGTTTTGAAAAGTGAGTCCAAAATTACCTGAAAAACTTTAGTGATTTGCTCCAGACTCTTTCTCTTATGAGAGTCTTTAAGAATCACCCATGTTGTAACATGTCAAGTGCTTCATTCATTTTTATTTTTATTTATTTATTTTTTTAATTATTTTTTATTAAGTCATAACTGTGTACAATGATTCAGGCTTGGAGTACAGTGTGCGGGCTTCCCATACAATCGGAGATATTTTTATCCACCTGATTAATGTAACATTCATGATATTT
>CAUYRH010114473.1:0-24310 GCA_963574655.1 Perodicticus potto | reverse complement strand
TTCTCTTTCATAATCTCATAGAGAAGAGACTCTGGGCTCTGTGATGCCACTTCATCGTTTTCAGGTATCCCTGTAAAACAAATGTTGGTTTTCTTCGAGTTATCCCAGAGCTGTCTGAGAGAATGATCTATTTTTGCCTTCCATTTCTCTATCTCTTTGTCGGTTTGGGAGCATTCGATAGCTTTGTCTTCCATGTCAGAAATCCTTTCTTCTGCTTGGTCCATTCTGTTACTGAGGGATTCTACTTTGTTTCTCAGATCTTTAAGGGCTGCAACTTCTTGTCTCAATGTGTCAAAATCTTTGGTCATTTGGTCTTTGAATTCTTTGACTTCTTGAGACAATTTTTGAAATACTCCCAGAATTTCTAATTCCAACTTTTCCTCTATTTTATTGATCTTGTTTGCAATCCAAATTCTGAATTCAATATCTGACATCTCAGCCATCTGTTTATGCATAGGATCTTCGTTTGTGTCCACCAAGTTGTTCCTTGGTGGGGTGGATAGATCTACTCTGGTTGTTCATGTTTCCAGAGCTTTTCTGCTGATTCCACCCCATGGTTATTTTTCACCATTTGGCTTAATGAGTAGATAAGGATAAGTTGGGTTGGGGGCTTCTAGGAGTAGTGATTGACCAGTCCTTTGCCTGAAAGCTGGGACTGGTGTCTGTACCTTTTCCCCTAGAGGTTTGCCAAGGACCTGTACAGTGCTATTGCCTGCAAAACTGGGGGCCTTCTTGGTGTGGTGGGGTTAAGTGGCTCTGTCTTATTTTCAGCTGGTCTCTGTCTTACCCTAGAGAATCAGTTAGTCTGTGTTGGAGTCTGAGGTATGGAGAAATACCAGCAGTTAGGTCACCACACACCCCAACAGACAACATTTGGATAAGGAAAATCAAACCTTCCCACTACCACACACCCAGGGTACCACTTTGGAAAGTCCTCGGGTGATTGGCCCAGTTGAAGAGGTCCCAATCAATTTTCCCAGCCAGCACCAACCTCAAATAAAAGAGTTGAAAAATCTCTGGCAACTAGATAGCAGGAGTCTGCTGGCAGCTCTAGTATAACTCGTTCTGGTGTTCTGTGAGCTCAGGAGGGCCCCCCCAGCAAGTAAATTAGTCTGGGGAGGTTGATGCCTCCTTCCCCACCTTCCCCCTCTGTCACACCCAGTCTTTGATAACCCTGCAGGGCTGTGATCCAGTTCCCTCCAATGAGCAGATGCTCCAGAGGTTTGCACCTGCTTGGGTCACAGGGGTTCTGTGGCTCCTCAGCCAGTCCACCAGACTCTGTCACTGTTTGGCAGGGGGAGGTGAGGCCCGACAACCTGGGTACTTGATAGGGGCTGGGGCAATTCACTCAGTTCCAGCCCTGTCCCTGACTGATGTTGCTGATAGAACAGAGCAAGTTCACAGAATTTTTCCCTTGTGGATCAGATGTTGGGCTGATGTTGTTTGCAGTCCAAATTCTGAATTCGATTTCTGACATCTCAGCCATCTGTTTATGCATAGGATCTTCGTTTGTGTCCACCAAGTTGGGCTGCAAATAGGTCTCACTCAGTCTGTGAGTCCCAGCCCTTTGTCTCAGCTTTCATCCCCTAAGGGCCAGGTGCATCTGAAGCAAAGTAAAGCTGTCTCTGCTGGGCTTTCTTAATGCATGTGTTCTAATCCCCACACTCTGCCCCAGCCAGTACCACCTCAGGCATACTCTTCATTCCCAAGTCCAGTGCCTCTGCAGCAGGACTGCTCTGCCAGTGGCTGCCACTGGAGAAGCTGCCCAGCTTCCCCGAGAGACTGGGAGTGTCTCCTCAAAACATCACCAGGGGTGCGAGCCCCACTGCCATTATTTCTTCCACTGCCGGGAAGGGAACCACTCAGGGAACCACCTCTCCAGATTCGGCCTCCTCTCAGCTCACTTTCATCTCACCACTCCCTAGCTGGATAATTAGTACAGATCAGCAACAGTCTGCATAGTGTCCACAACCCTCGAGAAAATGTCCAAGAATCTGGACTCCGTTGGGGACAGACCTCCAGACCTCAGGGTGAGAGTGGAGGGGAGTACCAAGAATTCAAACTTGCAGGTAGAGAATATATACAGTTTTATACAGTTTTATGCCTGGCAGGAAAGTGCCATGGCACCCTAGTAGGGGAAGGAGGTCCCGGTTTTTAGAGGGTCTCTCCCGTGGGGTAGAGTGGGAGGACATCAGAGCTCTGCTCGCTTGTTTGTATGGAGGTATGGTGTATACTGTGAGCTGTTCTCATGGGGGAGGGGACTCCCATCTGCTTGGCGATGTGTTCTGTACCTTTTGTTTGTATCCTTGGGGTTGCAGGTCACTCCAGCAGGGTTGATGTGCGTTCTTCGACCTTCTTTTTTGGCTCAGATCCAAACCATTGGCTTTCTTGCTAAATTTCTGTCCTTTAACTCTCCTTCTGGATGGGAGCCTCTGCAGAAAGCTGGTTATAAACCACCATCTTGGCTCCTCTGCAATCTATTATTCCCATTTCTAAGGTAAAGTTCAAGTTGTAGCTGATCCCGTCATCCAGGGAGTGTGCTGAACACCCTCACATTATGCACAGTAAGTGATACCCTGCCAATTGCTCCCCCTCTCCCATCCCTACTTTCCTGTCCCCCTTGCTAGACTATACTTGCATTTTTCTTTCATGTGGGTTTGTAGTTGATTATATATCAGTTTTGTATTAGTGTTAAGTACACTGGATACTAGTTTTTCCATTCTTATGATAATTTACTAAGCAGAATGTGTTTCAGCTTCATCGAGGTAAACACAAAAGATGTAAAGTCTCCATCTTTTCTTATGGATAAATAGTATTCCATGGTGTACATGTACCACAGATTGTTATTCCAGTCATGGGTTAATGAGCACTTGGGTTGCTTCCATGTCTTGGCAATTGTGAATTGAGGTTGCCCAGGAGAATACAAAAGGTCTGAGGTGGAAATGACATGGTTTAAGTTGGGTTCCCCCAGAAGAAGACCCTGACAGAAGGATTATTGCAAATACATTTGGAGTGGGACCCCCAGGACATATCAATAGGGGGTGGAGAATGGAAAAAAGCAAGACAAAAAAAAAAGCAAAGGAGAATGTTATTGTAGGAAACTGGCTCCTAGACCATAAGAAATGGTATAGAACATGCCTAAGAGGTGACTCCCCTCATCTGGAATATTTAAAATTCCAGAAAAACCTGGAATATTTAAAATATGGTAACTCCTATTATCTATCAGTTGGAAGCTGCTCTAAGGATATTAATTCTCTAATCTTTTCAGCCTGCCTGACATAGGGTCAAGCAAGTCTCCCTACCAGAGAGAGCCTTAGATAGAAAGCTGTGTGTTCAAATAGCAAAAAGCAGTTTCTTGGACCACTGAGAGTGAAGGGGACATAGCTTTAGACAGAAAGCTGTGGGTTCAGGGAGAACAAGCAGTTTCTTGGACCACTGAGAGTAAAGGGTTCAAGTAGCACAAAGAAGTTTCTTGGACCACAGAGAGTGAAGGGGACATGAAGCTTTTTAAAACTTGGGAAACTGTCTTTAACCTGCACTTTGTGAAGACAAGTACTAAATTGCAAGATACATTCTTGCAACACAGACATCATATTTCAGTTGAATCTAGGCAGGTTCATTTATAACAAACTGTCTTAGCTGATAGGCAGGCAAGAAAGAATTATGAATTTCCACAGCCTAATTAGATTTCTGAAAAACACTATCCAATAACTAGATTTCCAAATTCTTGTCTAGAACTTTCATTCACTCCTCTCCTCCCTGCATGAGACTAATGACCTCAGGAAAATTAAACAGGCTTATTCTCTCCTGTTGACCTTCATTCCATCCATCTTAAGTGCCCTTTTCTTGTGAGTTCAGAAAAAGACCTGATGCAAAGACACCAGCGCAAATAATGTATTGAAGGAAATGCTCCTACAAGAAAACAGGGAAGCCGGGGGTAGCAAAGGAGAGGGGAAGAGGCCAAGCAAGAGTGTGATTTCTCAGGAAACCCAAACTGCAGCCTGTCCTGCCGAGGCCTCTCAAGTGTGACATACACTCAAAGGTGGCCATGTCCTATTAAGACAAAGGAGCTGAGCTATTATGTTCCCAAAATCAATCAGACATTGGAAACGGGCTGTTCTGCGATACTCCGGTGGGCACATTAAGTTTCCTCTCTCTATCAGACTTCTTCCATTTTCTGGATGACCACAATTTCTGAAGGGAAAATTTATAAGAGGAAAAGTTAGTGGAATAAGTTAATCTCCTCCTATATCATTTAGTCCTGAAGCTCATCATCCTCTCCCTTCTCTGTCATCCTTTCGGATTCCCCCTTAATCTTTGCCTAGGGCTCCTATCATTGCAGGTGACTTACCCGGAGGGGCTACCCAAACCTTCACCCCAGAGGAGGAGTCTGGGCTGCACTCACCGTATTTGATCACACCATACCTTGGTGAGACTGAGAGACCCCACAGTGGGTTTCCAAGCACTGAAGGTATTCCTGGCCACTCTGCATTATGTAGCAGCTATTCCCTCTCACGAGGCTGTCAACTCACTCACCTCTTTTACACATCCCCTGTATAGCCACTAGGTTTCAAGATCTGACCTCTTCCACGAGCCTTCCCTCATCCTTGCAGACCTCAGCGCTTTATTCTTCCTATGACTCAAAGAACTTACTGTCCTGAGTCACATGCTACATTGTGATTCCTCACCACCAGATTTTTACCAACCTTGGACAATGTGATTTAGATGACTTGTGAGGGTGTGGTTTGTTTCTCCAATGGGAACTTGGACATATGTCTGTCCTACACATACTGGCCTCCTCCAGCACCTAGCACAGATCTCTGGGCATCACTAGGGCCCAGTGAACTCAGCTTGAATCAGCTGCTGACCAGCTTCCAGAATAGCATCTCTGCACCTTAGGACTAGATCATAATTTTCTCATCATAAGTCTTATGTCCCAGAATCCCCTGACTTATTTGGCTTTCAGTGACACTCGTTGTCATTCAGGCCACAATCATCCTTTAAACATCAACAAAAAAGACAGCTTTAAGAGGTTTAATCATTTCACATTTAAAAACCAGCCCAAAACCTTAAAAGCATATATTTTTAGGTACTTTTATTGCAAATTGCTTCTAAATGAAAGCCATAATTTTCTCCTATACAAAGACATTTTTCCTTTTTTGGCAATTACTCAGACTTTGAAGTTGACAAACCTACTTTGTTTAAGGACACTGGCTGTTTGTGGAGAGGGCGTAGAAACATTTACAATCATCACATTAAAAAGCAATTCAACTTACGTCAAACACCTTTTCCGGTGCTTCATACAGACTATGTCCCCAGAGATTATTTTCTTCTTCTCTACTCTGAAGCTCATACATTAGAATATTTTAAAGTGTGTTATCACCTGTTGTGGCACTTAAAGAGAAAGGAGGAGAACTCAAGGCACTTCATCATTCAAGTAACTAGTCATTCTGAGAAGAATTTGCCTTGTAATTATAGAATTTTTCTCTCTGTGTTTACTATTTTTAATTGTTTCTGTTTTGTATTCTCTCTTCAGAAGCAAAAATTAATACAAAAGTAGTCTTGATGGTGTGACTCTAGGTATATAAGCTACTCCTCATGAGCAGTACTGAGATGAAATAAAATATTTATGTTACTATTAATAATGGTTAAGAGATATTGCATGCTTACTGTGAGCCAGGCACTCCATAAAGCACTTTACATACATCATCTCATTTAATATAGCCATTTCTGGAGGTGGTTACTATTATTATCTCTGTTGTATAGATATAAAAATTAAGACTAAGAGAAGCTGAACCACCTTCCAAAAGTCATGTAGAGAAGCTGACATAACAGTGCTCAGAAGGAAGAGCCCTGGTTCTCTCCTCGGAGGCGGCCAACTAAACTGTATTCTCAGCCTGGGTCTTGTTAGCCAAGCAATCAGAAGTAAATCACCAACTCTTTGTCTCAGTTTCCTCATTTGTTGAACAGCTGCTCTCACGCCTACACTGCCATCCACCCATCCTTTGTTCATCTTAGGGCATTTTACTGTTTCATTATCTTATATGTTGCTTATAAGAATTACTAGTAGTTCTCGAAGAACAGCAAATATGTCGCGTTCATCTTTATATTCATAGTCCCTAAGCACAATTTGAAATGCTTTAAGTGTATTAAATCATTTACTCTTCACCCTACCATGAGAAAATTACTCCTCCTATACCCACTTATTTCAGATGTAAGGGGGTTACTTGACCACAATCACAATTGCATTAATGGTGTCATGTGTATTTAAACCTAGGTGTCTAGCTCAAGAGTTCATGCTTTTAATTATTATGCTTTATAACGAAGTCATTTAATTTTCTTCTTAAATCCAGGTCTAATTTCAGAATGGATATATATTTATTTATCTCTCTCGTTTTTATTCCATGATCTGTACATACTTTATGTAACTGGGAATGTAATTTTCATTGCACACCAGTTTTAGAATCCCACATATGAATTCTTGTATGTATATTAATATTAGTTTACCATTGGTTTTCTTGGGAGTAATATTGAAAGAGAAAAATCTTCCTTCAACTTTCAAGCTTTATAAGCTTAAATACGAAGGGTAGAAAAAACATGCTACTTTGCCATAGGGATTATTTTAAGCTAAAAACAATTTTGAAGTAGATAAGGGGAAAAAAGCTCCTTGCCCTCTGCCTGTTTGCCTTAAAGCAGGACATAAGCTTACAAAGGTGCCCCCACTCCTCTTTCTACCAGGGAGGATAAAAGATAATCAGCAGAGACAACTTTAGACCCTTGTCAGCCTGAACATGGTCCTGGAGGAATCTTTATAATAACCTTTGCTAACTAGCCTTTATCTGCCATGAGTTTTCCATCTCTTTGCCTTCCCACAATTCCCATTTCCAGAGGCTCAACATTCTTTTCCTTGGTCTTGTCACATTTCTAAAAATTTATTGTTCCTTTGCTAAGATGCTACAGAAGCCCAAGTTGTAACCAAGCCTTTGAGTTACTCATCCCTGAGTTTATCCCATGTGTATGTGAAATCTCCACTGATAAACGTCTGTTTGTTTTGCTCTTGTTCATTGGTCCTTTGTTACAGAGCTCCAGCTGAAAACCTTTAATGGTAGAAGGAAAAACACTATTTCCCTCCCCTACAAATTCAAGGATATAATCTTACATTCCAGGAGGAAGTTAAGTAATACTAAAGATACAAGAATATAAATAATTTCAAATTTAACCTCTTTAGAGAAGACAAGGGTTTGTAAAAATCTGGAATGAAGAAAAACAAATCCAATGAGTATGAGGTCTCAGATATGCTAATCTCGGTCTCTCCAGGACATAGAAATCAGATTTAAGACATAGGGACTGAGAAAGGTTGTTAACTAAGTCCTTCACATTTAAAAAGTAGACATTGTAAATAATTCAAGAATAAACTAAGTGCAATGTAATTTTTTTTTTTTTTTTTTTTGAGACAGAGCCTCAAGTTGTCACCCTGGATAGAGTGCTGCGGCATTACAGCTCACAGCAACCTCCAATTCCTGGGCTCAAGCGAGTCTCTTACCTCTGCCTCCCAAGTAGCTGAGACTACAGGCACCCACCAACAACGCCCAGCCGTTTTTTGGTTGCAGACATCATTGTTGTTTGGCGGGCCAGGCTGGATTCGAACCTGCCAGCTCAGGTGTATGTGGCTGGCGCCTTAGCCCATTGAGCCACAGGCGCTGAGCCAAGTGCAATGTAATTTTTAAAAATAAATACTGTGATTTTTTTTTAAGAAAAGGAAGTAATAAATTATCTGAAAAAAAATGATTGGCCAGTTAGGCATTGTATTCCTTTGTGAAACTTTGATGTCTAATCATAGAATATCCCCCCCCCCAAATTTCTGAAAATCAAAACATTACTCTGAAGATTTATGTCAAGAACTAAAGGAAAGGAAGCCTAAGTTATAAACAGATCCACTTTTTTTTTTTTTGGCCAGGGCTGGGTTTGAACCCACCACCTCTGGCATATGGGGCCGGCGCCCTACTCCTTTGAACCACAGGCGTTGCCCCAGATTCACTTTTTAACGTGACTCTTGTCATTTACTTAAAAATATGCAGTCAGGAACCGTGAAAAGAACATTTGCCAGCAAGAGCCAGCAACTATTCTCGCACAAGTTCTTAACATATTGGAGTAAATTGTTACAGATATAGTAAAGTTCACATACACACACATTCCTCACAGCTTTCCTGTAGTCGTTTTGGGTCTGTTGGTGAGAGATGCTCTTATAGCTGTAAGTTAAACAAATTAATAAAAGAACATAGAATAAGATAGCATGCAAACATATGGCTTGAAACTAGGGAAACAATAATACACAAGGTAAAGATAGATGAGGAGAGATGACAGATGACTGATAGGAATATAGCAAGATACAGAGAAAGATTTCAACTTATTGCATGTAAACAAAGGTTAATCACAATATTCCCTCAGAATATTTAACTTTGGAAAAGGGACAGTACAAAGCTCTCCACAGACCAAAACAGGTCTGCAAATGTCAGTTCTCCATCCATGACAAGATGAACTTGGAAATGAGAGTAAGTCTTTAGAGCAGCTTGAAAAATGGCCTGTTTTTTTGAATTTTGAAGCTTAGAATTGTATTTTATGCCTTAGAAAATTTTTCTAGTAATTAATTTTTTCATATTTCATTACAAAATCAGTCTACGATGATTTAAAATTTTGAAAATAAAACCATCTCTTTTTAACAAGCAGTTTGACAAGCTTGTCATAAATTTATATTTGGTCTTGGGGATGCTACAGATTCTTAGCCTTCTTGTAGTTGTACAAATTCACACTTAATTTAAAGGTTATTATTTTATCTTTCTAGTGAGTATGATGGCTCACTGTCATTGTGGGAGGCATCATAGAAGGTGAGAAAGTTGAGAAAAAAGTGAAAAAGAACCTCTTGCTAGTAGCTACGACTCAGAGCTGTAGGAAACACATGACCTTAGGAATTATACAGTCCCTGCCAGGCCAGTACGTTGCAAATCAGTACTAATGATCCTGAGATTATTGTACTTGCATCTACAAACAGTTTTTCCAAAGTTTACTGTGGACTTTATTCAGCCATTCATAGGCATTGGAAGATAATTAACTTCTAGATTAAAACCACCTTTTAGACTAAAGGCCAAGGAAAAAATAGGGATCCCTTTTAGCCTTTGGGGAACTAGTGATATCTGTGACTTGCACTAGATTTACACTGTTTTGGTGGCATTTTTTATTTGATTCTAGTTTGCTTTCCATGCAGGGTTAAGCTAAGTTCCAATGAGATGTATATATGTTTACAGAAAGTGCTCGAGTGTAAAAAGTATTCATAATTTTTGTTGGAAAGGTGAATCCTACCTTTTAAAGTCAATTTTGGGGGATTGTCACGGTATTTGTAAATTGTCATGAAACAGCTGTACTTGCTACTAAGTTAAAGACAATGAATCACTTGAGGATACTGTCCCCTTACTTGTATGCATGGCTCCAAAGACCACTTTTGGTGGTCTTGGCCATATGTCCACTTCGTGACCTCTCTGCCACACGAGACCCGTTATTTTAAGTACTAACACCTGCTCAGTCTGCAGACGCCTTCTTAACATGTTATGTTTATCTTCTTGGAAAAGCCCTCAGGTCACTTTGTTCCTCTTACTATAGACAAAGAACTTCTAGTATCACTGGATCCTCTCTCCTTGTCCCTACCTAACAGAAAAAACACAAGTTAAAGGCTTTGTGACATTATTCTTATTTATAGATTATTTCTCTTGCATTAATTATTACTACAAAAGCTTGTATTTTACACACACACACCCTCCACTTAACACAGAATTGTGAAATAAGCATAAACTGGAGAAATCTTATTAAACTCAGGGTCTTTCCCACATCAGAGGGTAGACCCTTCCCTTCTTTGGAATATAGTATGCTTTAATAAACTTTGGACTTTTGTCTTTTTGTATCTTAAAAAAAAAATTTTTTTAATATTTATGCCAAAAAGAAAAAAGGTGTAAACCTCAAGCCTCACGTCTTTCTCAGACTTGTTTTCTGTGGTGTCCTGTGTTCTGAGAAAGAACATGGTGAACTCTTAGATGTACATTCCTGACAATCTTTTCAGAGAATTGTTAACAATTCCCTAATCTCAGAAAGCATCCTCCTTGTCCCCCCACATCATGTCCCTATTTCTCAGGCTGCTGGTCCTATGACCAGCCCAGTCCTATAACAAGTCCTGTAACATACAAAATCTCTGCTAACTGCCCCATGGTAAGGCCAGCTCATTTTTAGACTGACCTCCCTGCCAGCAACAAATACAACTTTTTTTCTCACCTCTATAGCTGTCAACTAGAGATCTTTTCAGTGAAATAAAAAGTCCATTTTGCTCTCAGGCAGTTCTTTCTCCAGAATTCCTTTATGTAGGCCTCGTCCGTGTGGGCTGGCCTGTGTGACTAACGTGCAACTTAGGGCTGCAGATCACACTTACATTGGAAAGTGACTCAGAATAGGAGTGACACTGTCCTCCAGGTGTTAGATGGAACAGCTAGGACAGGGTTTAAATTATCATTTAATGAGCCTCATTTTCTGTTGATCTGTAGTCCACATGTCCATTAGGACAATTGGAAGGGTCTAAGGACACTTATCACCAGATTTGTTAGAATTGATAACATCTAAAAACACAGAGCTAGGCCACAAAGAAGCTGCCTAGATTTCTGTATCTCAGAGAGTTGAAATAGTCTGCTAATTCAAAAATAGAAAAATAGAGGAAAGAAAATACTCATAAAAATGCATATTAATATGTTAAAATACAAGGAAAATTAGATGTGCTATAGTTATCTTTTTAGTTTTAATAAGGAAGCTTAAAAGTATCTATTAGACATAATAAATACATAAAAAAGAGAAACCTAGAAATAGCAATAGTAAACTTGTAGGTTGTAAGAGAAAATCCAAAATGTGTCAGAAAGTAACCACTTATTATGAACATCCTGGTGTTTTCTATTGGAAAGTGTCTCTTTTGAAATTACAAAATAAAACCTAACAAGTCACAACCTACAAACATGTTTAAAGTAACCAAATAAATGAATAATTAATCAGCAAAAATACATTAATTTATTCTATTACTTATTGTTCCTAGGGGAATGCTAACACACTACACTAAAATTCAGAGGGGGGCAAAAAAACATACACATTTTAAGAAGGGAAAAAATGTATTAAAATTATAATATTCAATACATACTGATAATATTTGTAATCCTGTATATTGTATCTTGTACCTCTTGTAATTGCAGAAGTCGAACAGGGCTGGAGTATTAAAATTATAATATAAGTTTTTCCTTTCTTAAAATGTATATACATTTTTTGGTACCCTTCATATGTATTAAATAAATAAATATTTAAAGCCATCAAAAGAGATAAGGAAGATGACAACACAAAATCATTAATAAAACAATGAGAAGATAAAAACATAAAGTTAATTTCTGATTAAGTAATAGCAACACCAATAGTGCTTTGAAAGAAATAGTAATGTTTATATATTTGAATTTAATTTATATATATGAAATACTGAGAAATATGCCAATTAATAAAATTTTGAATCAAAAATAAGAAAACTCAATAATTTACTTATGATTATGGTATATCTATTATTTTATTCTGTCCATAATGATTTAAATCAGTATCCAAATTTCCCAGGAAATTGAGACCTTGCACGTGAGAGTAGATGGGTCATGTTCATGCTTCAGTTAAACTACGTAAGAAACTGCTTAGCTAATGCTTTTAAATGAATGAGAAGGTAACAAAAAAGATTTCAAGGTTACAGGATAAGATACAGAGATTTAAAACAATTTCAAAGGCGACTTGAAAATTACTTAACTGTGACATTTACTGGACGATTTTTCTAAACATCTAAGAAAGGGAGAGGGAAGGTAAGAATGAACTGTTATTTTTTTGAAAGATGGTAAGTGCCAGGCACCATGCTCAGAACTGTACATTAAAAAAGGAAGCAATGTAAAACTCTGAAGACATTGAATTATCAATGTTTGCAGATGATATGATAACACTAGGAAAGAAGAGAAAAAAATAAATCCCAAAACAAATTAAGTTCTTTGCAGGTAGAACTTAAGGCAACTCCAAGCTTACAATTACATTCTTTAAGTACAATTGACAGCTAGGAGGTGAAATGAATGGATTCCACCCATGGCAGCAAAAGCTAAGGATCTACAAATTAATACATAAATAAAGAGGTGTTCATTAAATACCACACACACCCCCCCCACACACACACACACACATCAAGGGAGAGGGAGAGTTTACACAGGCTAAAGAGACTTTTAAACACCTGCTTTATTCAAAGTAGCAATATATGTGAGCGGTGTCATGACACAACACCCAGCCTAACTTCCACCACTAGATGGAGTATTTTCAAATAGAAAGTTTAGGTGTGGCCCCACCAATTACCCTCCCTCCACCCCAAATAGTTCAGATTGTATATAAAACCAGCACATTGTACCCCTTGATTGCACTAATGTACACAGCTATGATTTAATAATAAAAACAATGGGGAAAAAAAAGATGTGGAAACAACCTAAATGCCCAACACAGGGATGGATTAACAAGCTGTGAAAAAAAAAAAAAGAAAGAAAAAGAAAGTTTAGGAGGCATCCAAGGGTCTGAAACATCTGCATCTCCACAGTACCACCTCTGCCACAGAAAAGGCCCAGCTTCCACGTGACCCCCAACCAGTCTTGCCAAATCTCCACCTACTTTTTTAAAAATTCTTAATTACTGACTTTTTTGTATGGCAGAAAGAAGGTTTAACATAAGCTCTAAACTGGGTAATACAGTTTCAGCTCACCATACAGCATGGTTAATTCTGCTGTGGCAGGTGGATAGCAGCTCCCTCGGACTTCCTTTTCTTGTAAAACAGAAAGTTGATGCCCACTGAGCTGTGATTCCCCATTGCCTCCTCCCCTTCTGCCCTGGAATTCACCTTCCTACTCTCTGCTTCTATAAATTTATTTTACATGCTTCATACGAAGTGGAATCATACAGTGTTTTTCCTTCTGTGACTGGTTTATTTCACTTTAGCAAAATGTCCTTCGGCTTCATCCATGTTGTCACTTTTACTTTTACATCCATTTTCTGATTTCTCCACAATTGTCCAGTAAGGGACCTCCTCATGCCCGTGCCTCATGTTCCCCATCACTGCATTCTTTTTCTGTTTGTGTGCCTTTTCATAACGCATTCCCATATTTTTGCAATTTAGGCTGCCTGTCCTTTTAGCACAGAGCATTTAGTCATATGTGCTGCCATGGACTGAAATCTCACACTTCATGGTGACATTTCCTGCAGGCTTGGCTTGTACTGCAATTTAACAGTCTGTGAGTTTCTGTCTAATATTTCCAATCCTGCTAAACATGTGTCTTACACCGTATTTATATCCTTCATGGTCTTCATCACAGCATCTTCCACGTCATAATTATGCAGTAAATACTGTTTAATTGATTGAATGTTCATTAGCTCCTTGAGGGAGCATTTCATGTGGCTTACCATCCCCAAAGCCTAGGAAGGACCTGACATAGAGTAATGCTCAATAAATACTGTGCTGTGTGTGAGTAGAAACAGAAAGAGGGCGTGAGATGATTCTACTGAGACCTCACTCCTGAATGCAGGAGATCAGTTCTCAGTTCTTCTCTTCCTTGACCTGTCAGCCATGTTGGTCCAGCTAATAACTCCTTCCTACTAGAAGCACTTCCTTCCCTACAGTTCCAGGATGCTTTCTCTCCTGGCTCTCTTCCTATGTTACCAATTGTTCCTTTTCAGTCTACTTGCTGGTTTTTCGTCCTCCCCCAGCCTTTCTGCCTTGCAATGCCTCAGGGAACAGCCCTGGTCCTCTCCTCTCTGCCCTTCACTACATTCACTCCAAGGGTGATCTGATTCCTTCTTGACTTTTAAAAATCCCATATATGATGCCTCCCATATTTGCATCACAACCTCAACGCCTTCACTATTTGCAAAGCTATACTGCCCTGTTGCTTCCGTGAGGTACCCACTGGGAAGTCGAATAAATGTTTCCCCAAGCTGAAGTCTTGCTCCTCTTCGCTGGGCCTGCTGCTGTAGCCGTAGTCATACCCCACCCCAGTTAAGAATGAAGACATCTTTCTTCCAGTATCTCCAGCATTCTTGGCTGCCTCATTCTGTCACATCTCAATATGTCAGGGAATACTTCTGTGCCCCTTCAAAATATATATCAATGCCAACAACTTTTCACTTCCCTGAAGCTCATAACAGTGATTACATCACAAGTGCCTCGCAACCCCTTGTCTGTCTGGGCTAATCCTTAACCATTGTTCACCTAAATTGTCATAAAAGTGCCTGCAATCTGGCCGGGCATTGTGGCTAGCACCTGTAGTTCCAGCTACTTGGGAGGCAGAGGCAAGAGACTCACTTGAGCCCAGGAATTGGAGGTTGCTGTGAGCTGTGATGCCACGTACTCTATCCAGGGTGACAGCTTGAGGCTCTGTCTCAAAAAAAGAAAAAAAAAAAAAGTGCCTGCAATCTAGTCCCCAGCCACAGGGGCCCTTGTAGAGTGAAGGTCAGGACCTGTCACTCCTCTTTCCAACCCCCACGACAGCCCTCTATGATTCAAAGCAAAACCTGAAGTCTTTTCAAGGAAACATCCAGTTTGGGTTCCCATGTCCTCTGGCTTCATCCCCTGCTAATCTCCCTCTTGCTCACCGCCCTCTTGCCAATGTTTCCTCTTTGTGATTTTCTTTAGCCATGTAATGAGGTGCCTTAGAACAATCTGCTGTTTCTTCTATGTGGTTTTCTGGATGCACATCTGGCCGTTTGTGCTTTGGGGTTTCTTGTGTGGTAATAGTCCTGTGTCAAGTAGACCTGAAGGCATCTGGAGGCTCAGTGGACTAGACGTGGACGGTGGCTTGCTCCCGAGACTGACAGTTGATGCTGGGAGCTTCGTTGGTGCTGCAGATCAAAACCACATGCAGCCTCCTCTTGTGCTCGGGGCTTCTCATAACATGGTAGCTACGATGTTCTGAGAGTCAGGGTCCCGAGAAACAGTGTCCAGGAGGCAGGAAATAGAAGTTTCCAGGCCTGGGAATGGTATGCCTGGAACTGAGACACCAACTCCTCCATCATGTTCTATTGGTT
The DNA here is from genome assembly GCA_963574655.1 of Perodicticus potto. Lineage (NCBI taxonomy): Eukaryota > Metazoa > Chordata > Mammalia > Primates > Lorisidae > Perodicticus > Perodicticus potto. The sequence continues at coordinate 9,157 of CAUYRH010114473.1, read as the reverse complement.
AAAGCAGTTATAGAGCCTGCCAGGATTTGAGGATAAACTCCTCTTGTTCATGGGAAGGTGGAAAGGTCACAATGCAAAGAAATGTTATGAAATAGGGGATGTGCTTTGGGTGATCTTTGGACAATACAATCTAGCATTTTATTTTTCAAATGCAGAGCTTAGTACCTGCACTGGCTGCCCTCTCCCAGCTGGGAGGCTTTTCTCCTGGCATCACTCTGTCTTGCTCCTTCCTAGCTTTCAAGCCTTTGCTTTCTCACTTACCCCCTCACTGCTAATCCATCGCCTTCTGGATGAGCCCTTGCTGGACCACACTATTGAACATTATGCATAAGCACTGTCCCTGTGACCAAGGGCTCACAATCGCCCAGGAACTTTAGCTTGCCCAAATTTTAGCCAGACTTCTCTCCTCCACAGGCCCCCAAACTTTAGCCTGCACTCAAGTTTAGGCATAAACAAAACCACCCAGATACATCCTCTGAACAGCTCATTCTGAGAATCTGCCGACCACAGAGAAAAACATCTCCCCATCAAAGTAACCTGATTTTGCCACCTGTTTACTTGAACTCTTGTTCTCTGACTCCACAAACTTTCTCACTAGTTTTACTTCCCAGTCTTTTAAAAAGAGAAGCCTTTCTCCATTTGATTTGGAGATGCTTGAGATTTCTGTGATGGAGGAATGCTACCTGCTGCAATAATCTTTTTTTTTTTTAACTGAGAGAATTTATTTATTTATTTATTTTTCTTTTTTTTTATTAAATCACAGCTGTGTACATTCATGCAATCATGGAGTACAACGTGCTGGTTTCATATACAATTTGAAATATTTTCATCTAACTGGTTAACATAGCCTTCATGGTGTTTTCTTAGTTATTGTGTTAAGACATTTATATTCTACATTTAGTAAATTTCACAATAGTCTTTTTAAAGAACTTAGTGAACTAAGTTCCTTGTATCCAAGAGTTTCCCTTTACCTAAGTCTGTATTGATTTTTATTTGACACCTGACACTCTCAGTCCTGTTCACCCTACACCATTTTCTTCTATTATGAATTATCTTCTAACATGCTATCTGCTTTATTGTTTAATTTTACCTATTTACTCTGTTCATTTTCTCTCTCCCTCCATTAGGACATAAACTACTGGACAGTGGGGTGCTTTTCTACTTTATCTACTGAATTCTCATTACCTACTACAAACATGGTAAGTGCTCAGACACCGTCTGCCAATTTAATAGATATACTGACTCCTCTGCAGTGTGATGAAAGCAAGTCCCATCTAACACACAAATATATAGAAGAAAGGAATGTTTGCTACCAAATCTACCACAATCTCAGTCTCCACCCCAGCTAACTCAGCCTCTGAATGTTCCTTGAGCTTAGTTCTTATTTCAATCATCTGATTCCTAAAACACTAGCGCTCTGTCTCATTTTTCTTAGCCGCTTCCAACTTCTTTTCCTCTCTGCCTTTTGACTTAGCCCGGGAGCTGAGGCCTAGTTTATCTGTGGACAGGATGATGCTGCTGACCCAGAGGGGTTTCAATTATCTCTTCTTAGCACATCCCTGGCAGTTTCTGTTAAACTCAAATCCCAGCTAATACCAGCCACCTGTCAGCCTTGACCTGCAGTCTGCGGCCTCATCCCCAGACAGTCCATCTGTCCTCTGCTCTGGACCTTCCTTCCCTCCAGCTTATCTGTCTACCCACGATTTCTCTGCCTCCTTGGGCAGGGACAGTTGCTGTTTCTGATACTGCCAGTATTCCACACCCTTCTGTAGTGAACTAAGTTCCTTGTATCCACCTCCCACCCCAAGACAGAAGAAAAAGAAACTATGTTTCTTCACAATCACACACAGGTAAAATTTATGGAGTAAATTTTTGCCAAAAAGATCTGAGAGCACAGTGATTTTACATTCAAAGCTATTTCCCCATTCCAAAGACCTAAGCAAAAGGAGGGGGGAGAGTCAAAAGTTTTACGTTCATAATGGGTTTCAGGTCATGATACCATAATTCACCATGTTATTACACAATGTTGATCCTTTAAATAAAATACCAGAGCCAGATTAAAATGAATGAGATACCAATGCCTGCCTCAGAATTTCACTCAAGCATCACTAATTGAGGGGATATCTACAAATGTATTTAAATTGCACAAATCTCTTGAGTTTGCAAAATTGGGCTGGAAATCAGCTGAAGGAAATGTATGGGATTTCTGGTCCAGAAGGGAAAGCAAAGAAAGTCAGGGAACTCAAACCATAGGGGGGAACAATTTCCCTTGCATTAGCAAATGAAAGTTTTGTTTCCAACGCTGCTTTCAAATGTAAGGAGTCGTATGCTATCTTTTATATCTTCCTTGTCTTGTTTTCCAATTTTTAGACCTTGAAATGAAACAAAAAAATGAAAGAAAAAGCCCTAGAATCCACAGCAACGGCCGTGGGTCCTGCCTTCTTTCATTCAACACCTAAGCCTCACCTATGAAATCTAAATAACACTTTTCACACCTATACCATGGGGTAATAATGAGGATTAAACAAGAGGGCAGATAGAAAGTACAGCCCATCTCACCTAGCCTTGTCTATAGGTTCTTGAAAACTGGGACTTTAAGTGAAATAATGTATAATAGAACCAGCTGTACTGTAGACTTACTGATAGAAATAAGAGCCAAGTCCTTACCACACTTTTGTGGACATAAAATACATCACTAAACTTCTGAATAAAGACCAAAACACTTCTAATATCAAACAATGAAATAAACATGAGCTGCACATACATTTAGGGAAGATTAATACAAACAAGATCGATCATTATTTACCCAATTCTTCCAGTTCAGGGTCATTTGGCTTGAACCTATCCTGGCAGATCAGGGTGCCACGAGGAAGCCCACTCAGGACAGGACACCATCCATCACAGGGCACGTTCTCTCTCTCTCTCTCTCTCACACACACACACACATTCTCACTCACACTTATACACACTCTCTCACACATACACACTCATGCACACCTCACACACACACTCTCACTCTACACTCTCACATGCTCACACGGTTTCACTCACACATACACACCTCTCACATACTTACACACACACTCTCAATCTACTCACACTCAGGCATACACGCACTCTTACTCACATGCTCACACACTCACAGTCAATTTGCTGTCACTCATACACACTCTCACTCACACTCACACAGTCACACACACTCTTACTCTTCTTCACACACTCACACATACACACTCTCTCTCTCCTTCACACACTCACACATACACACTCTCTCTCTCCTTCACACACTCACACACACTCTCACTCTACACACACACTCACACACACACACTCACACACACACTCACTCTACACACACTCTAACACTCACACACAGTCACACACACACTCTCACTCTCCTTCACACCCTCTCACACTCACACACACTCTAACACTCACACACACACTCTCTCTCATGCTCACATAGTTTCACTCACACATACACACCTCTCACATACTTACACACACACTCTCAATCTACTCACACACACACATGCACTCTCACACACACATACTCACATGCTCACACACAGTCTCACACACTCACACTCACTTTGCTGTCACTCACACACACTCCAATGCACACTCTCACACACAGTCACACACACACTCTCCCTCTCCTTCACACACACTCTCACACACACACACTCTCACTCATATCATACACACTCACACTGGGACCACATAGTCTCACCACTTCACCTAACAGGCACATCTTTGGGGTACAGAAGGATCCCAGAGCACCTGGAGAAAATCCACAGAAATAAAGGGAGAACTTGCCAACTCCACCCAGATAGTGGCCCTACTGGGAATCAATTTTTTTTTCTTTGTTTACTGATCAACCTTATAATGAAACAATGCTGAATGAAAAGATGTTATTCAAGGACTTTCTGTATTTTTCATACTAAACATATGACCAATAGCAGAACTACATGTTAATTTGGTTTTAAAAAACACTAGTATAAATGCAAACATTTCTGGATTGGTACAAGTGAAATGAATCTGAAGTTCAAGTGGAATAATAAATCTGTAAGAATAATTGAAAAGTGTTTGAGGGAGAAAAGGGAAGAATGAAAGTAGGCTTGCCCTAATATATAAAATGTAATATAAAGTAAATAAAAGCTAAAACAGTGGTTCTCAATCTGGGGTATTTTTGTCTGCCAGGAAATATGTGATAATGCCTTTGAGACATTTTTACTTGTCACAACTGAGTGTTTTTAGAGGGGTGGAGGGTGGATGTGTGCTGCTGGCATCTAATTGGCAGAAGCCAAGGATGTTGCTAAGAATTCCACAGTGTACAGGGTGTCCCCCACAGCAAGGAATTATCCAGGCCAACATGTCAATAGTGCCAAGATTAAGAAACTTGGAGCCAGAAGTATTAAAGCTGAGGTGTAGGTATAGAGTCTAACAGATAATTCTGCAGACTAGAAAGGCCCGCAATCTCAGGTGTACAAAACCCATTACATAAAATCGTTTAAAAAGTTCCATCAGTTTGATGGATAATTCAGTAAATGCTAACAGGTCAGCTGACTAATGATTTCAAGGAATAGAGGAATGCCCCATAGTTCCCAGGGTCTGTGTGTAACTGACTGAAAACTTTGGGGTGCATTTGGAGATGCTCTTCCTAGTCATTGCCTTTCGTTCACTTATGACCTGGATGTAAAATTCCACTCTGGCCTGTTACCTGGTACAAAATCAGAATGTGAAGCCAGTCTATTACTAGCTGCAGAGGCACCTTGGACAGCCTCACAGGCGAGGAGGCAGTAATGGAAGTGGAGAACTGGGGCTCTAGAAAGCAGATGAGGCTCTTAATGAAAGGCAGCAGAGGGGTCCCAGGCTGCACATTAAACAGGAAAGAGACAGGATGTCAAATTAGACGGCGCTGCCTACTGTATTTCAAAGAGCCAGGATCCTCCTAACATTCCAATATGGACACCGAGGAAGTGTTTTAGACCATCGTGAGTATACAGAGGCTACACAATCTTTCCTTAACAACACAGTCTTTCTGTAAAAAAGAGTTCTCAGCCACATCCTGAAGAAACTCCGATCTTTAGTTTCTTCTCTGAATTGTCCACATCACATGCCAATGTACTTGTTTTTCACAAAACGTTCTTTTATGTTTTGCACTTTAAAAATGTACATTGTTTAAGTTTGCGGGTAACTAGGCTGGGACTTCCCATCGATGCTTCAAGCAATTAAAGGACAGGAAGGAGGCTATTTTGTATTCTCCAGAGTAAAAAGTATGATTCTCTTCCTAAAAATAGTGGCATTTGTGACTTTAAATTATAGCTAGTTGATGAATCAATACAAGTGGGAAGATAGAATAATGTCTCATTTACCCAAAACTCATTGTTTTATCAGCCTTAACTATTTGAAATGTATAAAAGAACCAATGAGTGGGAAAAAGAAAAGCTTTCCAACTTCCCAAATAAATGTTACTAAGTTCATTTGTACCATCTGAAATAAGTATAAAACAGCTAAATGCAAAACTTGAGGTGGTTACAATTAGGAATTATTTTTAACGATGTGACATAGGGATTAATTATAAAGTCAATAACCTTTAAGCCAGTGAAACAAACTTTTTTCAAATAGTATAAACTAGTATTATTCTTCTCATCAAAACCCAAGTAGCCTAAACCCCTCTCTTTGACATAAAGGTGCTATTTCCAGATAACAAAGAGTTTCAGCAAAGCAATTCCTAGAGTATACTTTGGAAGAGTAAAATAAAACCCAATTTCCCACATTTTCCTGCATATATGCAATAAGCAATAAAAACAAGAATAGCTAAAAAAAAATAATAATAATAATGCAATAGCCGGGTGCAGTGCCTCACAACAGTAATCCTAGCACTCTGGGAGGCCAAGGCAGGTGGATTGCCTGAGCTCATGGGTTTGAGATGAGCCTAAGCCAGAGAAAGACTTTGTCTCTAAAAATAGCCAGGCATTGTGGCTGGTGCCTATAGTCCCAGCTACTCAGAAGGCTGAGGCAAGACAATCACTTAAATCCAAGAGTTTGAAGGTGCTGTGAGCTGTGACACCACAGCACTCTACTGAGGGTGACAAAGTGAGACTCTGTCTCAAAAAGAAAAATGCAATAATTAAAGACTTTTTTTTTTTTTTTTGTAGAGTCAGAGTCTTCACTTTATCACCCTTGGTAGAGTGCCGTGGAGTCACTCAATTTTTCACCTCACAGCAACCTCCAGCTCTTGGGCTTAGGCGATTCTCTTGCCTCCGCCTCCCTAGTAGCTGGGACTACAGGCGCCCGACACAATGCCCAGCTATTTTTTGATGGGGTTCAGCTGAGGCGGGCTTTGAACCCACCACCCTCGGTATATAGGGCTGGCATCCTACTCACTGAGCCACAGGCGCAGCCCTAAGTAAAGACTTTTTAATAACAGCTATGCTATAAGGAATTACAAACAGAGTTTGAGGACTCTCTGGAGTTAGACTACTCACAGATAGAGATGGTGACTTATCTGAAACAGAATTATTGGCACATCTGGCAAAGACAAGTATGGAACGCAGAAGAGATTCAGCAAAATGTGTAGATTAGAAAGAATGAGTGAGAACATCCAGGCAGGAGCAGGATTGTGATATGACCCTTCACACATTGCCGAGTGACTAACCATCACCTGAGTGAAGAGCAATGGAGGCTATCAACCTGCTACATTAGGGCATCATTTTACTATGAGCTTCTAACATCAGGCTTAAGTAAATCAACTCATAAGCTGTTCATAGTTAGTCTCATGTGTTAAATCAGTCATTCTTCACTAACTCTTCATGTTATCAAATTAAAGCACTGTTCAGATATTGGTAGAAGGAGGTTTTATACAGCAATTATAGATACAATTCAATTGTTCATAAATTGAGGGGAAAATAGCTCAATTGTTTTTCTCCCCCTCTGAAATTCATATGCATAAAGAACTCAGAGTTAGTAATGCAAAGAAAAGTTAAATTAAAAACCTATAAAGATATATAAACCTAAAAACCTATAAAGATACCCCTAATGAAAAAGTACTTTGTTAAGATTAAAAAGCATGCATTTTAAAGCCTAAATTTCTGAAACCACTTTCTTATATTAATATTTTTAACTTAAATAAGATTGAATTAAAAAGTGATGCTTTGGGTTTGGCTATGACCAAGGTAGGGTCTAAACTAATTTCCCTCCCTGTAAGGAGGGAAAAGCAACTGTAAGCAACTATACAACTAAACAAAAACTAAAAAAAAAAGTATTTTTTTGGAGGAGAAATGAAATGCTAGCAAAAAGTGAACACGTGGTGAGTTTGATGTTTTCTCAACTTTCTACCCCGGGAAACTCTCAGAGGTCTACACAGCACAAAAATATAAAACCCACAGAGAGAATAGCAGTCTTGCTGGACTGAGCTGGGGGAGATCAGCTTTGAGGGCTACTAAGGCAACTGGAATTTGCAGGGCAGAGAACCAAAGAGAAGGGCACTACCCAAGCAGGAGTCCTTCGGATGCAACACGGGGAAATGTTCGTGGATCCTTGGCCCAGAGCTGGGCTGGACATGTACAGAGTGAGTCTCCTAGAGCTGATAGGAAATACCACAGTACTTTCAGGCTATGTTTTTGAATACAAAGAAAACACATAAGAATTCAATAACTTTTTAAAAAAATGAAAATGTCTATAAATTAAATGATTCCACAAGGTCAAAGAAGACATCACAAAGGACATTAAAATATTTCAATCATAATGCAAATACAACTATCAAAAATTTTAGGAAACAGCAACAGTAATGCTAGAGAAAATTTTACAACTTTATATGCAGATATTTAGGATTTTTTAAAGGCTAAAAATCAGTGATTTGTGTTGTCACCTTAAAAGGTTAGACAAAGAAAAACAAGTAAATTCGAAGCAAATAAGGAAGAAAGAAACCATCAGTATGAAAACCTAAATCAATAGAATTACATAGAAACATTTCAGAAAATAAGAAAGCCAATAGTAGGATTTTTTAAAGAACATCAGATATTTCCAGAGTGCATATTACATGCCACACATTACGTTATAGGTTAATTACACAAATTAAAACAAAGTGCTCCATTTTCTCTTGTCCCCAGGTTCACCATATTTAAGGATTTGGAGTTGCACTTGGCAGAGTGCTTCCACTGCAAAGCAGCTGAGACTTCATCTGCCCTGCAGTGCTTCAGATACAGCAGGACCTCAACAAAGCTTTGTTGAACTAACGAGTGAAAAAAACGTTTTAGCAGCTGAGGAGAAGTAAATGGTGGAGAGGACATCTGTCAAGGTCTCCAAAGCTTGAAGTGGTAGAACTGGGTTGAATTCATACCTCAGATTCTGGGTTTTGTCCTTCACACCAAAAAATACCCTCTGCCTTGGCCAGCTCAGACCTCACAGGCTCAGCCCTCATAAGCCATATGTCTTAATAACTAGTTCTGTTTTTAAATTGCCCTGGCAACCCATCTTAGAAAGGCATTTCATTAGCATTCTTGTTCATTGAGTGCCAGCTTGCTAGCCCAGTGGCCCCCTGAGAGGTGAGCAAGGAGAGAGTGAATGGGCACAGAGGCGTACATTAGAGCTTGCAGCTCCATTTAGCACAGGGGAGCTGAACTGTACTGATTCACACCACCAAAAGCCACTTTTCTCAAGGTCTCTCACCCCCCTGGAACTGTTCCTTCTCCCTAATTGAACGTGGGGAACCAAAGTTTCTTGCGATAGATCTCAAGTATAATTGAGATGATAGAAATACTTCCCACCAGTGGAGAACTGAAATTTTACAATGGAAAACACGAAGGAAATTTTTAAATGTATATATTTGCATAATCTAAGTGGGATCAACAGCAAGACACAGTCAGATCATATCAGCTCAGATTAGAAAGGAAGTAGAATAATGGTAGAAAAAGTAAGACACCAAGGAAGGAAGTGGTGATAGGTGTTGGCACTAGAAAAGATGCAACATGTTCCACTGTTAAAGAAATAAAACTTTTATTATTTTTTTTAATTATTTTTTATTGAGTCATAACTGTGTACAATAATTCAGTCATGGAGTACAGTGTGCGGGCTTCACATACAATTGGAGATATTTTTATCAACCTGATTAATATAACATTCATGATATTTTCTCATTTACTATGTGAAA